>CAJQUW010007669.1:0-17251 GCA_907163375.1 Prostheceraeus crozeri
GTTTAGCGGTTTCATTCGCATTGCTCACTTTCGCCCAATGAGTCCACTCGAGCTATAGAAACGGAAGGGTACGAGCGCTAGCGTTTGGTAAATTGTTGTCATCTCTGACAGCAGTCTGAATCATGCAGAATAGGGGCAGGAAGGAAACTACATGTACAATGAATTAAATCAAAAGTGAATACCACCGTCTTTTATGTCAATGACAAAGTCTCCTGCTTTAATTATGAAAGCATTTTAAAACTTTGTTGTATTTGACCCACGCTAACAGATGCCTGTCATAATCAATTTCATAAAATAGTTAGTTTCATCAAGATGAACGTGATCATAGAAATTAGACTGAAATATTTCATCAAAAATTCGAAAAAGCAAGACAGGCTTGCTGTTGGGATGAATTTCCAGCCCAATCCCAATGAGAATTTCCATTGGGATCCCAATAGCCTGCTTTAGAGCTAAAAACGTACGCAATTTGACCCCAAGCTGCATCGGGGCTTATCGCTTAGGCCTACCATATTTGCTACTTTTTAAATTTACGAAGTCCACGGACGTAGGCCTAGGACTAGACTGGCCTTAATAGTAATGTGGGCTTTAATTGATTTTACACAATAATGTATAATAGGCCTACAGTATGGCTAAAGTTTGCACCGAGACTGCCTTCTCCCAAGAGCTTATATGGACCTACTGGTATAACTGATATGTATGTATGAACTACAAACACACTTGGTATTAATGAAGCTGATATTGGATAATGCGGTGTTGATAAACAGCTCGCTACACCGCCTCACATGTACAGTAGGCAACAAGCAGTAGACAGCGGCTTATACGGTTGAATAGGCCTGAATAGCTTACAATGTATAGTTTAATTACAGAAGCTGCGAAGCGCATGGCAACGTACAGGCAAATTGTATAAGCCTCTTCATACTAATACATAACTGCTATCTGTTTTTACTAGCACTATTTTTAGAAATTAGGGAAGTTAAAGCCATAGATTAGGGTTAAAACTAGCTGTGTCAATTTGTGTGAATCACACTAAGAGCTCTCAATGCTCGAATTCGAGAGAGGCAAGGTCAGACTGAAGACACAGAAAAATGAACTGCTCAGTACAACCCGAAAGCATTTGCAATGTACTGACTAATGTTAACGATTACATGTATATGTTGATGGGAGACGGCTCATTGGGATCTATTGGGATTGGGGTGGACTTTAGGTAGCCCAATCCCCATAGCTATTGGGATCCCAACGGCAAGCCTGAAGATTGGCTCATGAGAATATATTCGACTTTCAAATCTACAAATTTTATGGTGATATTAGGTGATGAAATCTCAGACAAAACCCCGAAAAAGCTATTTTGTTAATTTCACATTATATATGATTATAAAGCATGCTTGCAGTCAGGGTTTCGGAGCCGTGGTCCAGCTACCACAGCTCCGGCTCCGACTCTCTACCACGGTTCCGGCTCCGACCCAAGACTCTTCGACATATTGTCGGGGCCCAGAAACATGAAAACGAACCAGACTTTCACAGAATGATACACACCCGATGACTTCTGTGAAACTGCACATCTGTCGATGTCTACCTGGTAGCTTAACACTTCTTGCCAGACAAGATCACAGAGGTTTTTTATCTGAGGTTTTCGGTAAAATGACGTTTGTTTATGTGATTTTTGTGATAAAGTGAGAGCCACCTCTAGGTTATGCAGTTCATAGTGTTTAGCTAAGAAGATAAACACATTATATTTATCAAATCGTTATTTTGTCGTCTAACACATCATCCTAATTAAGTTCTAGCTGAAAATTATTAAGTCTTTCAATACATTTTCGTACATATCACTGACCGGAGGCATAAACACATGCAGGATCGAAAAATGACCACTACGCTAAAAATTATGGCTTATGTGACTTAGGTAGTGCTTCCCGCTTGAAACTTATGAACCATGAGTAACAGAGAGAGCCATGGCAATTTTCTCTATTTATGCGGGACTGATAGAAGTTTCTGATTTAGTCCCTACCACTACAGCTCTTAGCACTTAATCAGAGGCGAGAACAAATATTTCATTCTTCCGGAGTGGGGTATGATTGATGAAAAAGATGTGTTTTAGTCTGTGAAAGGGTTTTCAAAGGCTTCAATCCGCACGCTGTTGGACATGCATGTGTGCTTTTTTTTATCGTGTCTGATAAGAACATGAACCGGGTAAAACTCGGCAGACGCGCAGATTCGTAGCAGCCATGGATAGGATGTACTGCATTTAATGAAAGTCCAATTTTCAGCCTTGTTCAGACGAGATGATTCAACCACTCAGCTGTCAGGTCTCTAATATTCATCAATCAAGCAAAACATATTTCCACAGAACTAAAATTCTTTTTATGTCAAAAGTACTTCCATCTAGGTATTTTAATACTTCATCCAGGTATTTTATTGAGAACGAAAAACCTATAAAATAGCCATACATTTTAAAGGAGTTATAATTAAGAATCAATAATGTGGTTTAAATAGTAAGTACATTAAATTTGAGACTAGAATGCATACATGTGCATGATTTTCGACAAGAACCTTTCGGCTGGAACACAATACGCGATATTTTATAAAAATCCAAATAAGAAATTCACAGTAGGCTATGTATTGAAAGGAGATGAAAGCCGCCAGATTTTGAGAGGTCTACAGCGATAACCTGCTATGATGATACACTTGTATTCGTTTCAGCTGCACTGTCAGACATCACTTTATCTGGCAAAGTGACTGAATTCTTAGTATATATAAAGCTTCAGGCCGGGGCCGTGGCATTTCCTTCCTGCTCCGAAACCCTGCTCACAGTAACAGCATTTACACTTACTTATTCACGGAAATTACATTAGCTTTTTATAGGGGACAGGCCTCATGACATCGGAAGGAATAATAGCACAAATTGAATATTTAATCGTTGCTTTTATTAGGTGCACTTAATTAGGTCTTGTTATTATATTATACTCACCCGAGTGGAGATCGAACTCGGCTCGTCTGAGCGCTGATCCATCGCGCTAGCCAAGGGGCCACGCCGGCCCGAAATGAGTATTTAATCTTTTTTCAGTTGGGGTTTGACCTTTGTACATCGCATAAATGTATGTACAACGTATAAATCATGGGATAGGGATCACTTAGTTATAATTATTCTATATGAATTCATGTGCATGTAAACTGAGCCGCAACACAATTAATTCTGAGTATTACAATAAGACAATGTTCTATGTTGATTTTTCTATAAAACGTGCAGTGTGAGCAAATATAGGATTTTTCATAAAACCAAAAATTCGCTAAATATCATACTCAATATCATCGGATACTTGAAATCTACCTCATAAATTTATTGGGCTCAATGTATTGAGCATCATAACACTTAAACGAATGAACATCAGAGTTCCCGTGCCTCGCTATTTAGGAAATGTTATCGTGAAATCCGAAGAATTTCTTTCGAAACAGAAGGGGTCACGGTAAGATTACATCATTCAAATGCACAGATGAAAGGAATGACATAGATTCTCATCGAACTTTCTGCCCCTAACCTTCTCATTCATTGGAAATTCAGAGGTGACAGCACTATACCATAGCTCCATAGCTAGCTGCAGTTCTTCTAGTCAGCGTTCTTCTCCTCTACTTCTATGACTAGAAGTCCCATTTTTGGAACACGAATCGCGTTTTCCAAGAAAACTTACAGCTGCGTTTTCTGATTCCGCATTTCAGATGCGTAGTCAAAGTCTAATAATAGGCCCATTTCGAGTTGCCAAATCGATGTGACATTGGCAACTCGAAAAGGTGATTATTTGCAAAAATGTGTGCTTTTTACATGAACTTCGTCAAGGTCTCAGCGGAATTTTTAGTCGGTCAGAGCCCGCTTATTTTAGAAAAACCGGCAATTCTAAGTTTGTGAACAAATTAGGAAATTGCACTCGCGTGTAATTTGTGATTAAGTTTCAACCAATATATTTAGTAAAAACATAATTTTAATATTCTGTTGTTTTACTGCATGTCGTTGCATCGATACTGTTTGAAATAACGCAATGCACGTGCTGGCTGTAGAATATTTCATGTTACAGAGTAAAAACTCTAGTGTTCTCTTAACTTTCTATCTCTAGTTTAGTTATTTTCATACAACCATGTTCAATTATCGGTTGGCTGGTTCATAAATCCTTTTAAATCCTTCATTGGATCTTTCTCAATTTCCAGTTGCATACCAAATTCATTCTCATAAATCGTTTAGAGCATAAAAGCCTATCTAACCAACCAAAAATTAATTTTGAGATTCAATTCTACATAACTTTCTCAAGTTTTCTCGCTTCTAGCAGAAGGAATTAATGTTTAAAGTATTTCATTTGATAGACAAATAGAAGAGTGATGTTACAGAAAGTATTGACCAATGCCAAGGATCAGCTTTGTCAATGATGCTCTCTTGACTATCGACTGTACGGCTATCATTTATCGAGGCCAATAGGGCTGAGTAATGCCTAAGTGAAGAGTGATCAAAGCGTCATTTGTCTGCAGAATCCATTCATCATCATGTTACAAATTTGACAATGTTACAAACTAGTCAAAGTATGTCAGTGCATTAGAAAGCTGAGATCATTTTATTTTATTTTATAACCTCTGTTTCTTCACATTGATCAACACAATTAAAAAATCTGCATCACACATGACTGACTCATCATATTCTAAGATATTAGCATCACAATTCATCTTGATTTATTTGACGTTTTCCTCTACATCAAACAGTAGAGAGAAAAATCGAGAATTATACAAAGCGATATCAATTTTAGCGTTGACATTGGCCTCAGATATTGAACTTTACATATTGAAGCCTTGGAAGACTGACCCATGGTAGTGACCACATTTTTTGGTGGATGTGAACCTACCACAAAATTAGAGGATTTATCGTCTTGTTGATTCAGACTTATTTACGTCATGTTGGTTTTCTATTGTCAATTCTACCTAATTTAGGGGTTTACTTTGATCCTATCAGTCTATTGACCCGAAAGTAAAAAGAGATAACTTTTGACCAATTTTATTCAAAAACTAAATAAATGCAAAGTAAATCAGATATGGAAATCAAAATTACCGGGTAACTCCGTATCATAGTAAAATCATTCATGTGCTTTGAGAAAATATCTCATTGCATAGTACGTGTACAAATTGTACAAACCGGGGTTGCTTTGTGAGTTATAGTTACACATTTCTTAGAGGGAATTACAAAAATATAACAAAGCCGTAGAAAAATCGGATTGCATTCCTACAAGAATGGCACCAGTAATCTAAAATGTGTGTGACTAAAGACAAAAATATGTATCTTAGTAAAATCTTATCACATGAGGTTTTGGAAAATATTCAACATTTTTTCTTCCAAAATCTGGCGTTTGTTGTCTTGCTTCAATCCTTTTTCTTCTAACTCTAGTCGTTTAATGTCATTTTGTAACTAAACTAGAGATGGAAACTATAACTCACAAAGCAACCCCGGTTTGTACAATTTGTACACGTACTATGCAATGAGATATTTTCTCAAAGCACATGAATGATTTTACTATGATACGGAGTTACCCGGTAATTTTGATTTCCATATCTGATTTACTTTGCATTTATTTAGTTTTTGAATAAAATTGGTCAAAAGTTATCTCTTTTTACTTTCGGGTCAATAGACTGATAGGATCAAAGTAAACCCCTAAATTAGGTAGAATTGACAATAGAAAACCAACATGACGTAAATAAGTCTGAATCAACAAGACGATAAATCCTCTAATTTTGTGGTAGGTTCACATCCACCAAAAAATGTGGTCACTACCATGGGTCAGTCTTCCAAGGCTTCAATATGTAAAGTTCAATATCTGAGGCCAATGTCAACGCTAAAATTGATATCGCTTTGTATAATTCTCGATTTTTCTCTCCACTGTTTGATTGTAGAGGAAAACGTCAAATAAATCAAGATGAATTGTGATGCTAATATCTTAGAATATGATGAGTCAGTCATGTGTGATGCAGATTTTTTAATTGTGTTGATCAATGTGAAGAAACAGAGGTTATAAAATAAAATAAAATGATCTCAGCTTTCTAATGCACTGATATACTTTGACTAGTTTGTAACATTGTCAAATTTGTAACATGATGATGAATGGATTCTGCAGACAAATGACGCTTTGATCACTCTTACACTTAGGCATTATCTCAGCCCTATTGGCCTCGATAAATGATAGCCGTACAGTCGATAGTTAAGAGAGCATCATTGACAAAGCTGATCCTTGGCATTGGTCACTACTTTCTGTAACATCAGTCTTCTATTTGTCTATCAAATGAAATACTTTAAACATGAATTCCTTCTGCTAGAAGCGAGAAAACTTGAGAAAGTTATGTAGAATTGAATCTCAAAATTATTTTGGTTGGTTAGATAGGCTTTTGCTCTAAACGATTTATGAGAAGAATTTGGTTGCAACTGGAAATTGAGAAAGATCCAATGAAGGATTTAAAGGATTTATGAACCAGCCAACCGATAATTGAACATGGTTGTATGAAAATAACTAAACTAGAGATAGAAAGTTAAGAGAACACTAGAGTTTTTACTCTGTAACATGAAATATTCTACAGCCAGCACGTGCATTGCGTTATTTCAAACAGTATCGATGCAACGACATGCAGTAAAACAACAGAATATTAAAATTATGTTTTTACTAAATATATTGGTTGAAACTTAATCACAAATTACACGCGAGTGCAATTTCCTAATTTGTTCACAAACTTAGAATTGCCGGTTTTTCCAAAATAAGCGGGCTCTGACCGACTAAAAATTCCGCTGAGACCTTGACGAAGTTCATGTAAAAAGCACACATTTTTGCAAATAATCATCTTTTCGAGTTGCCAATGTCACATCGATTTGGCAACTCGAAATGGGCCATAGGATACAACTCGATCTCGCAATAGATTCCTTATGCCTACCTTACAGGGATGATGCGAGGGACTGGTAAATATCAATGTCTAGGTAAGCCATTAGTCCTTACCTAGTTGCGTCTAAAGTCATAAGTTAATGCTGTAAAAGACTACCTGAAGTATTCTTCATTAAGCCATTTCAATACTGCATATCATGTATAGTGTTGTTTCATTTCGTCAGTGGAATGCATTGCTTGTGTAGTCTTCTTTATGATAATGGAAGTCATGCAATAAAAGCGTCACGCTCAATCTCATCCTAATAAATTAATCTAATTTTACTCATATCGTCATCAGATTCGGGAACTTTAGAGTTTCCTGCACCGTCGAGCACCGAACTCATCACGCCCCAGTTCTGTGCTAGCCTCGCCTTCAAGTGACCATGGGAAAGAAGCAGCAAATACAAGTACTGTACCGGTAATTCCAAAGAATTAGTGGTACTTATGGGTTATCTCCCCCCACGTTTTCAAATTTGTCTAAAATCCGTAGAAATGAATCAATCGAAACAAAACTTTAAGCACAAGTAATTGAGGTTATTCTCTACCCCCACATACCAAAATTTAGGCAAATCGAACGAGTACTTTTTGAATTAGAGACGATGACGTGAAGTGTAGCGATGTCAGCAGTTTGATCTGACTTCGACTGACCTCATCGTCTCAGCAGATAGCACTAGGTCAACAAAGTCATTTTGCGACAACTCTTGGAGTGATAATGACCCAGACTGCATCCCTTGTATTAATATACTTGGCTTAATAAAGGTGTGGCAAGGTAGTGGTCGTGGGAAGATTTTAAATAACAGTGGATGAGATGAAGAGGGAGAGAGAACAATGCACATACGAGTAACAGTAATGCGCCGAACTGACGAAGTCAGATCAAGCTGCAGACTTCGCTACACTTCACGTGATTGTCTCTCATGCAAAAAGTACTTGTCTGATCTGCATAAAATTTTGCATGTGGGTAGAAAATATGCTTAAGTGCGTCTACCAGAAGTTTGGTGACGATTGATTCATTTTTGCAGATTTTAGACAACTTTGAAAACCTGGGGGGAGATAACCCATAAGTACCGAATTAGTTCCACACGGTGTTCATTCAGCGTCGAAGTCATTACGCCTTGTCGCAGTTGATAAATCGGTTGGTTATGAAGTAAGAAGAATGCTTGTCGAGTTTTCAGCTCTTATTGATGCTTTTCCGCAAAGGCCATATGCCTGTTATTCAATTCAGAAAACTCATAAGTGGCAAATCGTAAATTTTAATGAGCGCTACACCTAAAAGTAGGCGATTGTAAATGAACGCAGCGTTTATTAGAGAAAATACGGAAGACCGCTCCGTTTTATTTCGAGAAAGTGCGTGTCAAGGAGATTTTTTTGCTGCTACAGAAGGCGAAACTAATTGATTTTCATTGTTTACATAAATTGACAGATAACCCTAAAAAGTATGAAAGATAGGAGACTAATTTTTTATGACATGTAATTTCAACGTATTTTTGATATCCAGTTCAAATTTTATCACATTTGGTTAAATGACCGTTACTTAAAAGAAATTGCTTCTAGAAATTCGAACTTTGTAAATTTCGAAGGAAGTCAAGCATCAGTTTAAATTGATGGATTGTTCATTAAGTGCATAGTAGGTCATTAGAAACATGCTCAGGGGTCGGAAAAAATTAATTGATGAACAATTAATTGTTATTTAATTGATAATGAAAATTGATTGATGATGCAAAAATAATTGATTAATTGATTGATTGATGACCAATTATTGCAACTATATTGGTCATCATATATTATGTCAAAAAGGTAAGCACAACATCAGTTTATCGGTATTGAATATCATCCATAGCAAGCAGAAACCTAATTTGTAGTCATCATGAAGGATTTTCCTGTACCTGTAGAATCTGACTCATTTCTTCAGCACAGAAGCCAGAAACTTGACATGTTCAAGGTTGAATCACACGCGCGTACGAATACGGAGAGAGACTGACGCAGTGACGCACACACGATACTCGTCACTCGATGAATCAATGATCCCATGACTATTGACGCACCCGCACGCATTCCACATAATACTAGCGCAGTACACAAGAAATCTCGATCGCTACGTATGGAGCTATGAACCAATGGGATAACTAAAGTGACCTCGTTTTATTATTTCGGCATTGACTTGGTTGACATCATGTGTTGACGCTGATTAAGGTTGATCGAAGTGGACGACAGTTGACGTTCGGCAGCAGCCTCTACTACGCAATGCCTGTGGTATCAAAAAACAAAGAGACAGTTCAACTCTTTTTTATCAAGACTCCGAGAAAGATACTTCGTCATGGAAATGTAAATGTGGCAAGACATTGATCCAGAAGCCCGGGACTGGTTGGTCAAACCTACTATGTCACTTGAAATCTCAACATCCTGACTTCGCATCATCTACCACGCAACCAACACTGAATAACTTCGTTGTATCTTCTTCGAGCAGTGCTAAGAATTGCAAGCTTCAGAATGTTTCAAGTTGGATTGAATGGGTTTCTTTGGGACTTAAGCCGTTCTCATTCGTCGATGATGAACTGACACATAAGTATACAAACCTGAAACCCATTTCTTCGAAAACTCTGAAGAAATATATGCAGCTTTTGACGAAGGAAGTTGAAAGCATCATAAGGAACAAACTTCCACAACACTTCGCTTTATTATTGGATGGTTGGAGTCACAATAGTACACACTTTGTTGCCGTATTCGCTTCCTACACTGATGATTCTTCAGAGAATGGATATTCCGCTGTTCTTCTAGCTTTCTCTCCTTTTCACGAAGAAACTGAATTTACTGCGAAAGCTCATCACGACTTCTTGACTTGGATGTTAGTGGAAGTGTACCACAAATCCTTCGATAACGTCGTCGCTTTAATCGGCGATAATTGTAGTGTGAACGAAGCTTTGGCTAACCTTTGTGAGCTTCCTCTTCTGGGTTGCTCATTCCATCGATTGAACCTCGCTGTGACCAACTTCTTGTTGGAATATGAGAATAGGCTCTCAAAATTGAACTCATTGATGGGTAAACTGAAATCGTTGAAGTTATCTGGAAAGTTGCGTAAATACACAGAACTTCGACCTGTTCAACGGAATGTGACAAGGTGAGCAGTACCTACGAAATGGTAACGAGATATTTCAAGTTGAAAGAATTCTTATCTCTTGGGGAGTTCGACAAATCCCCTGAACTGCTCGACTATATGTTGACGGCAAGAGAAAACTCGGACCTGATGGAGCTATCCAAAGACCTCGCCAAATTTGACTCAGTGACCAAAGCGCTCCAGAGAGAGTCAACCAGCGTCGTGGAAATGAGGATTCTTTTCGACGAAATAAGCAAACTATACCCAAGAATGGAAAAGTATCTCTCGCCGGGAGCTGATATTGTTTCATTCGCCATCGTTTGAGAGAGGTATTCTTAAGATTTCGAATGAGCAGGAGGATTTTCTTGATCCCGATGAGAGACAAGCTCTGACTAAGCTTGAGTTATCGAGACAAAGTGATAGTGCTGAAAGTCAATCGTGCAATGATGATACAGCGAATTCTAAGCTTGACTTTGCTGGATCATCACTAAAAAGACGAAAATTGAATTGTACCACAGAGTCAGAGAAGATCAAAAGGTACCCGACATCCATTTAATATCTTCTCCCAACTTCAAATGTTTTAGTACGTTTTTTCAGTGTTGCTGGCATTGATTATAACGATTTGAGACAAAGTTTGTTGCCAGTTAATTTAGAGATGCAGCTTTTTTGAAAGTGAACAAGTCTCTTTGGAACATTGATACTCTAGAAACAGCATCAAGCAACGCAGATTTTTAATCCATGAACTTATGATACAGTTATAGATTTTGTTAGATTTTTATTAGATTTTGTTAAGTTCGATTCAAGGGAGTTCTTCAAGCAAGTAAAGCGATTCCATTACTCGAACAGCCCAGATTTGTTTTGATCTATTTTTCTAAACGGTATTAAACGTAGTAGACCTAGCTTACTAAAACTTCAAAAGCATGTTTGTTTAGGCTTATTATATCAATCAACGTTTTCCACTGATGATAATTTATGGCCTACACGTAAGTTTCATAGTAATTAAGCTTGTGCAATAGATAACTCACCCTAGCCTATAACCAAGACGCAGGCAGACAGACTTAAAATGTTAAGCTAAAAATCATAAAAGACAAAGATACTACGAATACTAAGAAATAAGTTCAGGTACTATCACAACTCGATCATACATTATCGACCAGATAATCAATTAATTGGCAATTAATTGATAATTGATTGTTGTATCTGAGCAATTGCAATTAATTGATTGAACAACATTTAATTGATTGAGGTACGTTCAGTCAATTTTTTCCGACCCCTGAACATGCTCATTCATACATTAATGCAACTATAATGATACAAAGTGTTAATGAAGTCTGTGTCTGTTTCATAATGCCATTTTACCACGTCAAGATTGTCTTGACACCGCCTCCCTCGATCGGGTCACCGAAGCATGCAGCTGCGGTATCAAGTCATACACTCGATCGGCCGATAACTGCAATCATAGCACACGCATGCAGGGACTAGTAAAAAAACCTCCCAACCCTAATACCTCTGTGCTTGAATTCTCGAAAGCGGATAAGGATAAGCTTAGCTCGAGCTAGCGATAACCGTTATCTCAAGCTAACTGTTAGCCTTATCCCCTTATCCCAATTCTCGACACTGTCTTACGCTTAGCTGGAGATGTGAACACGTGTGGCTTATAAGTAAGTCAAGGTTGCTTGATGTTACGTAGTCACCATAACGACTGCATCAAGAAGGAAATATCCCGTGTTCCGATCTGTGTTGTGTACATTTATCTGTGAAAGTGACTCACTGACTGCCGACAAATTTATCTATCTCACCGACCGAAATAGTTATATCCCAATGGAAAAACTTGGAAAGGCCCCGATATGAGTGATGAGGAGATCGCGGTTCTGATCGCAGAATTTGAAGTACGCAAATTGATTATCGACTGTGATCAACGAACGGTGGAGTCCAACAAGAAGAAGAACGATGCCTGGGCAGAGATGAAATCGAAGGTGGATGCAGTATCCGTACACTCGCGTTCTCTGCAACAACTCAAAGTCAAATTGAAAAACATAAAATCTTCTGCGAAATCGAAGCACACAGAGAGGAAACGTTCTGCGAAAGGAACAGGAGGTGGACTGCCATCGAAAGTGCGTTTTACAGAGGCAGAGGAGAGATTGGTGGCTCTCTATGGCGCATCCGCAGCGTGGTGTGGAATACTTGGAAGAGATGGAGATTCAAATTTGTTCCAAGGACTTCCAGAATGGCCGAAGGAAAATGTGCCTCCTCAGCCATCTTCGACTCATGCGGAAACTCATGGCGAAAGCAGCAGTGATGATGAAGCAGACCAAAGTTTGGCCAAAAGTGAGACGTCTGCGGTGAGGCGACCTTCCCGACCTTCGACATCATCTCTTCGAGAACTTCAGTTCAGGGCGTTGGAGACCCAAATTGAAGCAAACCAAGAGACTATTCGTACGATGCAGGATATACGTAACATTTTAATCCCTTCTCTTGTTGCAAGAGGTGCTTTTACTGACCAGCTTCTTGAATAAGTTTTTATTTTGTGCATACATTATGTATTTGTTGAATGGCTTGAGATGTTTTCCGACTTGAAGATACAGCTAGTATAAATGGAAAATTACAAACTTAAAAATGGGAATAATTAATAGATTACGAGAATCTAAGACCTAAATTTGAAATACATTTACTTATATTACATGCAAATGATTTCATCTGTCCTGAAAATATAGACATTAGAACATGTATAAGTTAATAAGATAATGTCATATTAGATTCTAAAAAGTACGATATCGCAGTATAGGCCTATGTGTATAATGACACTAAATATGACAAATTTTAGTATGAATAGCTGAATAATCAAAAGCAAAATGCACGTTCTTTCCACAGAATTTATCTAGATTCTATACTTATCCCGGTTTGTATCTAAAACTGTGAAATACTAGATATACCTACGTATGCTACAGAAACAAATTATACCCATGCGCAATATCAAATAGAAACTGAAGCGGAATAATAACAGTGCATGTATGCATATGCACATTATTGTCTAAAGAAGCGAAATTATAATGCTGAATTAAAAATTGTACATTTGCAATTGAAATCAGTAGATCATAGAATCATCAATCAGTTTCAGAATAATCAGGCGTAAAAGCGTTGTCAATCAATGACTGACGGTGATGATTTCCGTTCTGAGCACTACTACCAAGGAGTTCGGAGGGAGGTTGGTCATCAACTGGAATATTATCATCAATCTCATTCTGCTTCGATAGAACCGCAATATTATGTAAAACTGCACACGCACGTATATCAACTACAACGTTGCTTATTTTTCGTCTGTTTTCGCAGTGTAATAAATGAAAACGTTTTTTCCAACGTCCTATAGTATTCTCGACCAAAACTCGAGTTCGTTTCAATGATTTATTGAACTCTTTCTCCGCATTAGAAATGGGATTCGACAAAGGAGTCATAAGCCAGTTTTGCAGTGGATAAGCTGAGTCTCCCAAAATATAACCATGGAAGGGTGAGGTTTCCATATGCTCCCAAACAGGACTTTGTCTCAAAATGAAAGCATCATGATATGATCCTGGCCAATTAGCGTATACATTGGTCAAAAATCCCCTTGCATCACAGACCACTTGAATATTCAAAGAATGATAGAACTTTCAGTTTACATATTGTTGCTCAGCACTTCGTATTCGAATATGAGTTCCGTCAGCCACGTCTATCACATTCGGAAAACCAGCTTTTGAATGAAACAATGTCTTGACGTCTATCAAGTCATTCCGCGAAGGCCATTTCACATACTCATCGAAGAGATTGCTCAGACAGGCTCCTACGTTGGTCACCGACCGAAAAGCAGGTGACTGACTTACTCGCATGCCAAATCCTGCGTCGAGTTGAAATTCGCCGGTTGCATAGTAGCGGAGAGCAATCGCAAGTTGAATCTCACTGTCTAAGGCTTGACTACGCCGGGTCGGTCTTCGTAAGTCATCGTCAATTAATGCACAAATTTGCTTGAACGTCGTTTTGTTGAATCGAAATAATTTATAAAATAGAGTGTCACATAAGTCATATATTTTGAGTCTTTCAGTAGTTACTGTGGAATCCGCTTGATTAGAATACAAGTCCAAATGAGCTGCCATAATGAATGACACTGTAGCAGCGTGCTTATCCTGATCAAGATAGGATATGAACTTATCCCGAACTTCAGTCTCCTTACCTAGAGATAACCTATCGCCTTTCGAGAATTGGGTTATCCCCAGCTAAGCTCTGGATAACCTGTGGATAACGTTATCCTTAGCTCGAACTAAGCCTTATCTGCTTTCGAGAATTCAAGCAATGTAGTCATCGTCCGCCTACTTATGAAAAAAACGAGTTCGCCGTGCCAGTTTTGCCTCCTGTGTAGCAATCTCAGATGCGGGTAACGGTGCAGGCAGTATCCCACGAAATCTATATGCACGTAGATCTCGCTGGGTGCGTGTTATGCGTTTGCTTGTTTGATATTCCCAATTTTGAAAATGTGAAATAAGCACACTACTTATTTCTTTTCGATTGCAGCATGTAGTTCTAGCTTTCACGAAGTAGCACTGCAATCTCAGAGCTAGATTCAGAAGAGCGTGGCCGGTTAGGGCAGGAGTGCAATCAGAACGGGAACTTCAATCAGGGTTTCGGAGTCTGGGTCCTTCCAAACTGAATTTTCCAATGTTTAACTTGGGTAACTTCCTCAAGCAGAAGTAGGTTGAAGATGATACAAATCAACACGCCTTAAGCAATGTAAATGGAAAATAAGTCTTTTCCAGACTTATTTTTTACAAAAGGAATTCTTTTCGTTCGGGATAACTCACAGGGCAAGAAGAGTGTATCAGACAACTTTTCAAAAAAAGATGGCGGTTCTAGGATTCATTAGAAAAAAATTAAGTGATTTTGTAAAAAATGTCAAAATACCCATATAGCCCCATACCACGGGGCAACATGGGCACTGACTAGGGACTAAATGAGCTTTGTATATTTTGACTTATTAAATGATGTTTATCAGCGGTTTTGTCGTCTCCTATGCATGATTGGTTCATCAAGATAAGAAATTAAAATGGACCATGACTGAATCGGCTGCGCATTGATAATTAAAGCAATTGTGCCCCGGTGTGATTTTATAAATGAAAAATATCGCCAGAAGTCTCATTATACTCGTGTATTGCCACAAACGCGTTTCGTCTGCTCTCAGTCGGTGTCACACGCAGAGTGAACCAAAACTGATAGAGACATGAATACTGTTAATATCGATCGCGCAATGGACAGTCACAGGTCAAGCAAGCCCGAAGTGAATAAATAGTAGCTGAAGTACATGTATAAAAAAAATTACTAATAGGGAAAGAAAAGTATTGACGATATAAATGAAGAGAAAGCAAAAACTACCAAGGTAAAAGTAACGTTAACAAGTGTTCCTTCTGAGCACACAAGTTTGGTGTAAGCCGCTTTATTGCTAGGGCCTCGAGTATGTGCAAGTGCCAGGGGCTGTGATGACGGTAGAGTACCTTGCGCATTGATAGTTAAACAAGGTTTCCTTCAGTGGCGTCTTCTCCGTACCTGCGAGGCCTTCGGCGCATCCTCAAAAATAATTTTCCAACAAATATAAAAATGAAAAGTGTTATCATTCATTTAAATTCGATAGCTTCTCGTGACAGCTGTGCACAGCTTTCCGTCTCAAAGTCAGACGCTCAACCTCATTGAACAGTTTTGCAGCACGCGCTCGAATCATAGCTGCTTTCTTCAAGCAATTAGACACACAAGCTGGTCGTGTGTTGCATAATTTGTTTTTACGTGATTGATGTGACACTATGTTTAGTAGTGCAGATGAGATCATAACCATGCCTTTCGTCCGAAGGGAATATACTGGAAAGATGACAGTCGTCAAGCAAGGTAGGCCAACACCTGATATAAAATGAAAGTACTCACTGAGAAAGAAATAAGAAATACTACACAAGACATTTTAATGCATCAAAATTTCAAACAAGTGAGTGGTTGACCGGCCGTGAGAAACCGCAAGAAACTGTTTGACCTTGCCCTCCCTGTTTTCTCGAGAAAATGAGGTCTGAAAAAAGAGGATATAGTAAACGGTTCCTTGAGTAAGGCGGCAAAGAGACATGAGCAATCACTTCTCATGTGCACATTCACTTGGCCTTAAAAATTGTTCGGGAAATTGTTATTGAAAATTCAACTTTTATGAAAATCAATGTTGCAACATAAAAAATGTCTGGTATAGAGATAGTATTCCAATGCCGAGTGAAGGCCTATGGTCTGGGCGCACGCGACGCCACTGGTTTCTAACTTGAAAAGTCATAAATCATCATTTTATTCGATTTTGCACTTATCACAAAATAACAAACGTTGCATGAATCGCCTTTTCATTCATGCCACACCACTCATGTGCCCAATTCTCATGCGGTATTTAGTGGAAAGGTCAATCATAGTGATTTATTGTCAATCGCAACCGATACCATGCATGTCCAACAAACAATACATGGTAGACTCATTCTTGAAGCTGAATAGTAATCAATTGCTAGCAGATGAGAAATTATACTTAATGGCCAACTGACATGTCTCGAGTGCTGTAAGGGCAAACTAAACTGATGATAATCTCAGAGGCAATCTAGGTGCTCATGATGGAAACTTTAAAAGAAGAATTTTTGTCATCTAATTTGCTGTCTAACTTTCTAAAGTAAACTTGATGACAATAGGCCTGTCTCTTTCCGACAAATTTCATGCTTTGGCGCTTTGCTTGAATCTATTCTCTTGCTATTAATTCATGTAAACTTTTTGCATGATTCATATTCCATTTCTGTATTTTCATAAATCTCCACATAATTTTGGTATTTCTCTGGAAAGCAAGCATGCCAGAAATCAGTGATAGTGAAGATACAAAAGCACTGCCCATTTTACCCCATTGAAAATTTAAGGATGGGGTTATATGGACACTTTCTTCGACTCGCATTTTACGGACATCTATCAATCTGGGCCGAAATGAAGTTGGATAGTACATCTGCATGTACAGTGCGCGGACAGCAATTGGAAATTTAGCATAAAACCTACGACACGTAATTTTATTTCCAACACATAAACATTGTTTACTATTATGAAATATCACTAAATTTATAATCATCTGAAAGAGAATTTTCGATCTATCATTTGAATGTTTGTTGAAATTAATTGTTTTAAATTGTGGTTTCCTAAGGCCCATAAACCCGAAAGC
>CAJQUW010007670.1:0-68767 GCA_907163375.1 Prostheceraeus crozeri
GTACAATGTTTTCGCACACCTTGCTGATGACAGTGAGAAGAGAAATTGGACGGAAAAGGTCTCTTTTAACAGGAGTTGTCTTTGGAACAGGACACACAAATGAAACTTTCCACATATGAGGTTCAGAGCCGTTATCAAAATACAAATTGAAAATGTGTGACAATGGCTTACAAATCTCAGGAGCTGTGGCTTTTAGTAAAAAAGGGTGAATGCCGTCGCTACCTGGTGCCTTGTCTGTTTTTAGTTTACATATATTTGAGAACACCATATCACTATCACAAATCGAGAAATCGTAGGGTTTTGTAGTGCGATGGAAATCACACGAACCGTTCTTTACGAAACAAACTTGAAAATAACAAATTGATAGATTCTACGGCTTCAAATGCATCAGCGTATAAGGAAGCAATTTCGGCAGTCGAGTTATTTGTTGTCTTTCCTTGACATCATTTACAAGAGACCAAACACCTTTGCAAGTCTTACACATATTTGAGCTCCAAATTTTCTTCGATCTAATGATTTTAAGTTTTACTTTTGCCTTGTAATGTAGATAGAGTGGAAAGTTTTCATCAAGATAGGCACGCCAACGTTTATTGATGAAATCGATCACTATTGGTGTTATCCAGGGCTCAGTTTTTGGAGCAAGTTTGACAAATGAGATTGGCATTATTGACAAGGCTTGACAGGAAATGTCGTAAAAACGTTCTGTGCATACTTGGACATCTTGCGAATCATAAACTGAGGACCATTCAGAAAATTCTAGTGTCTTCAGGAATGCATTGAGGTGTGAACTTCTAAAGTCAAAAACTTTTTGAACACGAACATTTTTGGAGCTACATAAATTATGAGCACTCTTCGAAATGATAACAATTTTGTGCAACTGTGTGGCAAATCCAAGTGGTGGAGCAATTGAAACATCAAAGCTGCTAACTAAATTTACATTACAATAAAATTTATCCAGTGTTGCATTGCCAAAAGTTGGCATGTTCACGATGTTAACACTATTGAACTGTTGACAAAGAAAGGAAAAGTCGTATCTGTTTAAATCACCACAGAGAATGATCTCAGCGTTAGGAGTTGATGATAGTAAAAAGTCAAAAATATCAACAACATATCCTCTAACTTGTACAAACATGTCTGCTCTTAGTCCAGGTGGCGTATAAATACAGAAGAGATATGACAGAATACCGGATTCCACGAACTTGATTAGATTGCTTTCTATGCCTTTAGGTTTTGCAGAAACAGTAGGGACATCAACTGCAGAAGTTGAAGAGGACACGTAGATCAAAGTTCTACCACCGCGGTGTTTGTCGGATGGATCATCACCCCTATCGTTCCGAAACATGTTGTAACCATCTATGGTGAGTTATTCGTTTGTTATGTCAGATGTCAACCAGGTCTCCGTAACGCATACAAAAAGTGAATGGAAGGAAGTGATCAGTGCTCGAAGCTCGTCTAACTTGTATAGCATAGATTGAACATTACATAAGACAAGCCGATAATACGTTTTTCTATTAGAGATTTTTTACTTTCTGTTGTGCATGTTTTGCGAACTCGGCTTAAAAGTGGACTTAAAAATTTCGGTTGTTTCGTCGTACAACAACCCTGTCACGGAAGATGACAACGTTTTCACTATTACTTCTGCGGCGATTTAATTCTTCTCGGAGCTTCTTATGGATTGCTCGTTGCATTTGCGTTCTGTCAGGATTGACGAAGACATCCCGGTATTTTTGATGTGACCGCAATTCTCTCGCCTTTCGCAATATCATGATCTTTTGTTCAATACTTTTGCTATTGAGTTTTAGAGGCCGTGGTCTGTTCTCGTGACCAGCTCTACATATTTCACTTCTAAAGGTTTGGATAATTTCTTTACTACAGATTGTTTATAAAAAATGGATCACCCTTAAACATCACCTTAACTTCAACTTTGTCTAACTCCGACAAACTTGAACGAATTTCTCTGAAATTTGAGAGATATGTCAGTTGTGCTTACTAATATCATTGTTGGAAATTTCAAGTATGAATATTGAGTTGTTTTCCTGTTATAGATAAAAAAGTAGTAGATAATTTGATCTTCATTTAGCAATGTTACACAAAATCATACCTCACTCTTATAAAATTACATTTGTTTCCTTTGTTATGTAATATGTTGTTCTACAAACCAAAAGCTATCAAGCAAAACAAAAATAAAGAAAATCGGTTAATCAGAGCCAGTATAGCACCATTATTCATCAACAATAATGTAACTGCCACATGTGATTAACTGGACTTCATGTTCCATAGCTTCCTGACTTCGTTGCGGTGGTGTTGGCAGCACTCCTGATTGCTTTCAGCTAGAAATCTATCTCTTACCGGTTAAAAACAATACAAAGCACAAATGAACAATAACGAGATCGCATTCACAAAAGGCAAAGTGTCAGCCTTCTTAGAACTAGGGTTTTCTTTGCGAGCTACAAGCAAGCGACTAAATCTCCCTTACACAAATGTGCATCGATGGCATAATGATGATTTTCGACTCTGTCGTAAAGAGGGCTCTGGCCGTCCACGCAAAACATCCAAACGTAGAGACCGCCTAATTTTGAGATTTGTTAAAGTTGATCCAAGTCTCTCGTTAACTGAGATGGCTGCACTAGACTCGTCTACTTCTAAGTCCACTCTTCGTAGAAGAGTTATTGAGTCGAATTTCAAGAGCTGTAAGAGGCCCTCTCAGATCGAATTATCAGATCAGCATACAAAAAGACGTCTCAGATGGGCAATGAGTCATTGTCACTGGCGAAATCAATGGGATCGGATTGTCTGGTCTGATGAGGCATCAGTCAGTCTGAAGGATAGTGATGGTCGATTGAAATTATAGATAAAATCTGATCAGGAAATTCCGAGACATTTACATCGTCCCCGGGTACAAGGTGGTGCGACTCTACTGATTTGGGCTGGCATTTGGACCAATGGCCGCTCTGAACTTCACATACAGCAAGGAACCATGAATTCTGAACGCTATGTGAATGTTTTACGAATGAACATTGGCCAAATGACAGATCAACTTGGTGATCCATCGACTTGGTTATTTATGGATGATAATGCTACGTGTCACGGGAGTAGTAGAGTCAACTTATGCAAGTCTCAATTAGGGCTTAGGACATTATCTTGGCCAGCTCGTTCTCCTGATCTGAATCCCATAGAAAATGTATGGAGTATTCTAAAACGTAACGTTCGTCGTTCACTGCTACCTACAGATGGCGTATCACAACTTACGTCACTGTTAAAAAGAGAGTGGAGAAAGTTAGATCAGTCAAAAATCAACGATATCATCGAATCAATGCCTAGACGAATTGGTAATGTCATTGACAATAAGGGTAGGGCCACAAAATATTAGCTTCTTAAGAACCGTTACTGTATCATAGCTTATCACATTATATAAGGACATTTAAATATATCAGCGACATGAAATAACATGAAAAATGCTTTCTGTATCATACTCATGTTTCATTTAGTCAAATTTTAGGATGATTCACTTTTTATGAAACAGACTGTAGTACGGCCTATCAGGTCAGTATGGGCCTTCATATTGTCATCAATCAAAGCCTTTATATCATTTAGACTGGTTGCTGTCGCAGTCGATCCAGATCTTGTTGATAGTGTGTTCGGCATCACACGGAAATCACAATTATCAAAAATAGAAAACAAGGGATTCACAAGAAGTATGACGAGTTAATGACGTCACAAAAAAATCTAAAAAAAGATTCTCGCGTGCTTATAGATGTCTGGTATGTCTTTCATACGAAATTTCATTTACTTTCGTATGTGATTGGCATGTAGAGATGCGAGCTATTCTATCTGTGATTGGTTGTTTTACAATGAAATACGAGTTGTTGGTATGTTTTACATAAGAGACCGATGCAGATTCGTCCTCATTCGCACGTCTCTCGAATGTAGAGCTCTAAGTCACATAGCAAAAAATATATATGCCTTATGTATATTGTGGCATAATTGCCCAATCGTCTACATATTAAAGAAAAAACACACAAATACTCCTTCAACCGGTTTCGGAATATATATATTTATATTTATTTATATATAATAGGTATTTTAGGTTAAGAAATTAAACAAAACAAGCAAATGTATATATAAACGGAATCAAAGCAACTGTAAATCGATATGGAAAAATAAAAAAGGCACACGATTTACACCAATATGTTTCACCAGTTTATTGGCATCTCAAGGCGTTAAGTGAATCTTTATTTCATAAAGAAACAATAAAATTCAAACTTAGACGCTATAATATAGAGATGAACAGAAATAAAATCATATATGTTTCAACTTGTTTAGAGGTGGCTTGAATTGTGTTATGAACATAGCTTCTCTTTATGTTCCCTGTTCAGTCGATTGGAGTCTATTAGCATCTTGTAAAAAGGCTTGACTGCGAATTTAATGTTCTTATTAACCGTACACTCACGTATGTGTTCGCTTACGGGTAAGTAACCACATATAGAATTGTTGATTTGCTGCCGATGAAGTGTAACTCAATGGCGGAGAGTATCACCTGATTGACTGATCGATCCATTGTGTCCGGTGAGATATCCTCTGATACGGGAACATTTTCAATAAAATTATTAGTTATAATTTCTATAATTGGTTCTGTCACTATTCTTTATTGTTCTATTAGGAAAAGAGTTATTGGGCCTATTGCGACTCCAAATATTTTGATTATTATTTTGAAAAAATGAATAAAGGTAGGCAAGTCAGGAGCAACAAGAACAACGCGTCCTTCAAATGGAAGAAGCCTTCGCCCACGACAGGGAGAGCTATGCCTCTTTTTTCAGAGCCAAATTATCAGTCTTATGCCAATAAGACCCCCGACGATCTCGTACAGCTCTTCATTGACGCTCAGTTAGTGGCGCATATAGTAAATGAAACTCGTCTCTACGCTCTTCGAATGGGTCGCGCAGACCCTGAACTGGAAAACCATGACATTTGCGTGTTTCTCGCTATCCTTGTCGTTACCAGCTATATGCGGCCCGTAAATACACGACTCTTCTAGCAAGATTCTGCCGACACTCACAATGAAATGGTTGCACAGGCACGTAACAAATTTGAATCAATAAAAAGTAACCTGCACTTCGCGAGCGACCTCGTTCCTGGAGACCGCTACTTGAAAGTACAACCACTCATTAGTCATTTACAGGCGAAATTCATGCAATTCCTTGTTCCAGTGCAACACATTTCGCATGACGAAGCCATGATGGCTTATTTTGGAAGACACGGTCTCAAGCAAGCGATCCGGAACAAGCCGATTCGATTCAGCTTTAAGTCCTGGTGCCAATGCAGGGCGGACGGGTATTGCTTCATGTTCGACCTGTACCAAGGTGACAGCATGAACCCGATTGTTCAAGAGAACGTTCAACTGGTCGGCAAAAGTGGAGCAACGGTTCTAAACCTTTTGGACAATATGCGCGAAGACCTGAGACCGCTCCCTTTCCACATTTTTGTTGACAATTTCTTCACATCACTGCCTCTCCTGCAGGAGCTCAGCAAGCGCGGTTACGGAGGAACAGGAGCCATACGGGAAAACCGCATTCCAGGAGCTACTGGCCTGCCCTCATGAAAATACCTCACTAACTTCTCCTCAAACTCTCCAAAACTTACAGCGAAATGGTGAATCTCATGATGAATTAACGAGAATTTAAGCTGATTGAGGCGAATGTAGGACGGGTTCACCTTAACTTACAGCGAATGCGAATTTTCTCTTTACGAATAATGGCCGTAGGAAGTATTGAAGTCTTCCTCCTTAACTTCTCAGTAACTAAGAGCGTGGAGAATATCAACGATCCTATTAATGAATTCAGTGGGATGGTTGATAATGATATACAGTGCACTAAGTAAATGAGTCATAGCTCATCATCGTCTGATTGGATCAAGGTACTGTATTGTGAATTTCATCAGAGGAACGCATACCAGAGGACATTTTCGTCGTTGGTGCTTTTGATGACGGACAAGTGATTTCACAGCATTCGAGCAGCGAAGATTTACAAGTGAGTGTTATCTCATGTTTGATATACTTAAGTAGTTTGCAATCCATCAACCTAAGCTGTTACACCGAAAAGAGTCAAATAGCTAGCTGTCTACATAAGAAAGCGACTTCAGAATGTTATGAATATAAAGCTTTATGTTTGAAACAAGTGCACCATTGAAAAGGAGTTTCACTTTTATTCAGGCAAACAGATATTGAAACTTTTTTGCATTAGAGTGTGGTATTTACAGATAAAGAAATTTCCAACAACTTTCATTAACTGATCTCATTAGAGAGATCACTTAACAGATTTCTCAGTTTGATTTTTTCAATTGAATTCGATAGAAATGCCTAGAAAGAGAGATTACTTGACTTGGCTAAGACCTAATTCTGGAGAGGAAATTCCAAGAACCACATATAATAGACTCATTTCCCAACAGACAGTGGATGCACAGATTCCTTCCATGTCTGAGCAAACTTTTGATGCATCTCAATTTATGCTGGCGTCCGATGTTAGTCTGTTGGACGATGATGTTTCGACAGATAATGATACCGAGAGCGAGTCGGAATTGTTCAATGAATTCGATCGAGAGGAAAGTGAAGCATTATATGAAGGATCTAACATTACAATATCCACTTTTATGACGACGTTTTTGTCCATTGTTATCTCTTGCAATTTGTCTCTCTCATGTGTAGAATCCATCTTGAAATTTACGAGCATGATTCTTCCGCAGCCTAATAACGTGATTAAAACTAAATATAGATTCAAGAAATATTTCAGCTCATCATCCGATGACTTCACTGAATGTCACTATTGTGGTGAATGTGCAAAAGTTTTATTGCCAAGCCTCAATTGCGAAACGTGTCAGAAATCGTTCACTAAAAAGCAACTTGCTAAACAGGGACATCGGTTTTATATGACAAATATTCAAAAGTTGATGAAAAGAGTTATCGAAGTCCATCAGAAAGCTTTCTTACCATTAAAAGGCAAAAGGTTCGAAGATCTGTATAGAAAGTTTTCAAATAATGTCTTGACCGTAAGCTTCTGTTTTGATGGAGTGGCGATATTCAAATCTACTAAAAATTCAGTGTGGCCCATACTGGCTTTCATCAATGAGCTTCCAAACCATCTAAAGTTCAATAATATGATACTTTGTGGTCTTTATTATGGTTGTAGTAATCCAGATGCAGCAGTCGTGTTCAGACCGTTTATTGACAATGTAAAATTTCTATTTAAGCATGGAATCGAAGTCAGTGGCAGATTATACAGAATCATTTTTTTTAATTGCACATGTGATTCAGTGGCAAGGTGTCAGTTACAAAACGTACAGCAATTTAACGGATACAATGGATGTAATTGGTGTGAATACCCATCGGAAAGCGTCCGTAAAGGCAGGGGCTATAGTAATGTATATCCATACTCAGATGTTGAAGAGTATTTAAGGACTTGTGATAGCGTTGCTTTGCACGCAGCGAAGGCTGAATCTAGTGGTAAACCCCACTTAGGTGTCAAAGGTACTAGTTGTCTGAATGAATTTCCATTTTTTGATGTTGTGGAGGGATTCACGATCGATTTAATGCATTGCCTGGAGCGAGGAGTAATGAAGTGTCTGTTGGACATTTGGTTTGGTTCAACAAGCAGTTTGATGGATAAGGGAGTCTGTATTACGAAATATAGGGATAACATCGATGCTGAGTTGTCGCGGTTTCAAGTTCCTTCTTCAATTTCACGTGTACCTAGATCTTTGAAATTTCTCAAATTTTGGAAGGCTCAGGAATTCCACAATTTTTTGCATTATTATGGACCACTAGTATTGAGTAAATATCTACCAGAACGAGCTTTTGAAAACTTTATTTTGCTTAGTGATACATTCAATGATATTTTGCAACAACATGACACTGATTTGGAGAAAATTTATGTCAATTTGAACAGATTTGTTTACGAATATGGACAGTATTATGGAAAGGAATGCATGACCTATAATGTACATCAGCTACTGCATGTATGCAATTGTTTGAAGAACTATGGCATCTTTCCGTTGTACTACATGTACAAGTTTGAATCCTTCAATGGTTTGTTATCTAAATTGTTTAATGGCAATCAAGAAATTAGTAAACAAATTCTCCAGCGGTTCAATTTGCTGCGGCATTTCACGAACACGTGTGAATCAAAATACATGCCAAGCATTTTTGAAGATTTTATTATTGAAGAGATGCGATCAAATAGCCCTATTCACATAGGAGCAAGTTCAATATTCGAACTAGATGAATGCTATCTACATTCTCTACGATTAAGTGGCATTTCATGCCAGAAGAACATGGAGGTGATAAAGAGTGTTGCAATTAATGGTAGAACTTTAACGGGGTCGATGTTTTGTAAAACATCGAGAAGATGCGGATGCTATGTCTACAAAGAGGAAACGATATTATACACATCCTTCTTCATTCAATGGTGTAATCTCATATTTCTTGTTGGATACCATGTAGAGCACGAAAGCCAAAGCTCATTTGTCAAAAGAGTCCTGAGGCTTGGGAATGTGATAGTAAGAGACCTATCGAAATTGGAATTCAATCAAATGATTGTTTATAAGGAAAATGGAAAGACACTTCTATCCATTGTGCCTCGATCAGATCCGGCGTTTTAAGTTGATTTGAACATACACTGCATAGCCACAATGATCTCATGATTACTATATTAGTCTAGTCTTAGCATTGTAAAGTAATTTTATTACAATCAGCACAACCTGAAGCAAATAATTTCCATGTTTAGGACAAAGATTTGCTTTAATCACATCCTTGTCTAAAACATTATCATCTCTAACCCAGTCAACCGGTACACGTGTATTGCACGTGTACAAATACACCAACATTACACTCCTTTTACACGACTTCAAATTCAATGCTAGTTTATTTTGGCGTTTCATTCTTTTATTGTTTCGAACATACCCAACCTCTAGATTGCTTAGAAATTTGTTCCGAATTCATATCTGCATCATATTACCTCCTAGCTATTCCGAACAGTTAAGTGCTTCTTGACTTATATTTGCTCTGAGCATGCATAACACACATAAATCGCTTGAAATGGTCGGTCAAATGTGAAATCTATAGCCCATAACAGGAAAGCATATAAGACACCGAATAAGTAGAAGCACTATTTTTTAGAGTAAAGACTATCACATTAGAAACTGTAAATCACAGGAATTCACAAATATTCCATATCTAGCCAAAACCATCTCATCCACTTCAATGACGTCTGACAACTTCATAAGTAGCTTTATTCCAAAGTTCATAAATCCAAATTTCCAATCAGGAGTTGAAAAAATGTTATCCAGAAAATTCATCCAGCTGGCAAGCAAACCTGGAAATAAATTGAAAATAAAGTTATATAAATATCTATAAAATAGTATTATAAATATCTATCATTTACGTGAGAGATTTTTATCATTAAAGATTGTGACAAAAGCTCTACATGTAATCGGTAATTAATTTAATTCAATACAATAATTAATTAATTACTTTAATTCAATTTAAAGCAACGATAGGATTCATCAGATGCTCACTTTTTGAAAACTGATGCATCATGCATGTACACAACGAAACTGCAGAAATGTAGAATGACAAAAAAATCAATCAAACCAATAATTTGTAATGTACAATAAGAATGAAAAAGCTTATCACTTGACTGATATAATCCGTCATCAGTGTTAGATATAATTCCCTAATTATGGATCCAAACTTCAGTTGCTCCTAGCGTTTCATTAGTGCAATTATCCAAGTTACATCGTGTGAATCATTTCTACATTAATTTGATGTTTTGTAATCCATCTCTAGATCAATTCATATTTTAGAAATCTCATAATTAGATACATATTTACAAGTCTATTCTAAACCATCTCCCATCTAAATCAGAGAGTGATGCAATAGGACAGCTACGTGTAAATGAATTACACTCTATATGCAGCAAAAGTCAGGAATTAAATAATGATAACGAATTAAGGACAATTAAGGTATGTTTTGATTTTATGGACAGGTTGATTCTTAGTCAAAGGTCTTCTTCCTATGGTCTTGAAAATCGTTTTTATTGAACTGTTTCAGGAAAGGTTCGAAATGAAATTTATTTAAATAACTTAGCGTTCTCAGCAGCAGCATCTGAAACCAATGTCTCTGTTAAAATTCTAGCCGGAAAATCAATGATAGCTTCTGCCAATTCGTGGAGATAGGTCTGCCTTCTAGCTATCAGCTGACGCGAGTGAGTCTCCGGCTGATATGAACATGTTAAAAAACGCATGATCTGCTAGGCAGGAGGATCGGAGGCTAAATGAAAACCTCCGGCTTCATGGCATTCAGTTGCATATGTATATAAGTTGTTTGAACACTGAACAGTGGGATTGGGTTCTGCAAAGAACTCAAAAAGAGTATCAAACGATTTTGAAAGCAAAGCAGCGATTTACAACATGAACTTGGTGTTTTTGAAATATAATAGATTAAACAAATAGTTATAAAACAGAAATGAGAAGTAGCCATTTACTGCATTGGTAAAAATATTTCTTCACTTGATGTGACGTTGATAATCAGCTTCAGAAAATCAGTCAACGTATTAGCTCCGTCCCTGGTGATTTTGAATTTACAAACCATCCTATCTACAAAATATAACTTGCAAACTTATAAAATATAAACTTGTAATAGGAAAAATATTCTGATACATTTGGTAAATTGTAAACTCATTCAAATCAGTTGTAATATCAAATAATGAATCTTGTGTACACTACAAAAAGCATTCAATCCTAAAAGATCACATTCATTTATAAGTTCTGACCTTGCCATGTTAATCGTGAGACATATGACATGGAATGCGATCAACAGCTTTCCAGAAAGATATAAATGCAAGTGAAACTCGATTGTTACTTCAGAAAATATCAAAGAATTAATATTTTAAAGCGCATATGTCTGGAGAAAAAAATACTGTACATCATGCATGCATATTCTAAGAAACAAAATGTAAAGCTCACCGGACTTCATCACAGATAAAGCAATGTGATAGAAATTCGTCACAAAATGTGATCAAGTTCCATTTTCCAAATGTTTCAATTGATCATCAAATTCACTTCATCCTGCAGACTTCAATAATTCCACTAGATCAATTCCCATTGAGCCAGACATATCGCAATGAAGCGGAGTTGTTCAAATTTGAATTCACAACATTATGCTATGTTCCTGCATGTTTAGCTAAGTTTCCAAACCAATATAAATCATAGACTTCCATGCATGATCACAGAAATCGACAGCAGCTAATTACGAATATGACAAAGAAATCGAACAGAACCTTATTCAAAATTCAATAACACATATTAACCATAGAAGTCAATGCATGCTTTGAAACAAATTTTCTATCCATTGGAAAACAGCTATCGTTCAGCTCAGATGATTGATAATGTCTCAGATAATGCGAATAAACATGAGTGAATGTGAATACAAAGCACCTTACTTTCAATTTTAAGACATGAAAACTCCATTGCAGCATTGCAGAGGTTTTTTCTAAATGGATTTTTACAGCCTAAATCTTCACAGCGATTAATGCCGAAATGATGAGTTAATCGGACTCTAGCATTTGAACAAAATGCAAATATACTTTAATTTTGTGGATTATCTCATGGCCTACCAAATATTTTTGCATGCTTTTAAAGAACGTTAATTAACACATCAACGAAGCCTTGTTCGGATCAGTTGATGGAAAAAGCGAATAAATTTAATTACTTCCAAGAAGGAATTTCGCCAAAAATGAATAGCACATGGTCATTTATTTGTATATGTATTCTGTGAATTTAGAGAATCAATAGTCAAAATCGTTGTGATAGTGCAATTTTGACGTTATTTTCATATGGTGGCAATCGTTTATATGGATGTCTTGTTGTTGCCACTTAGTGTATATAGCTGCAGTAGAATATAACTGACTATGACTTGAGATTCATGCACCCTGGCATTAGTGTAACATTGAAATTACAAAAATTAACCTTTGCAACAAGTCATGAATAATAACACGTGTATTACACGTGTAAAAGTGGTGTATTTCTACACGTGTATTCATATGCAAAGATTACACGTGTAAAAGTGGTGTATTTTCATTTACACCAAAAATACACGTGTGTTACACGTGTACGGGTTGACTGGGAAGAAGCCTGTACATCAAAAATAGAATAGGTGAGTTCAAAGGAGAACGCAAGCTATTGCTGTCATCCCATGATATTAAAATTGATACGCATTTTATTTCAGAAATATGCGTTATGTGATAATACAATGGGAAGAAAAGTCGGCGGAATTCAAACCTCAATTGTCAATCGAGCCAGAAAGCTCTGTCCGCGATCCTCGGTTGCTTTCGAATAAAAGTCGTTCAGGAGATATAACTTGGACCGGCTGTTTAACAACCAAGCCACCATCTGGTTGGGAAGTACACAAAGGACGGGTGCTTGAAATTGTAGGTAAGATTATACCGCACCATGTGAATTTTTATCATCTACACTGCATTCAATTTATATGTATATTTCAAGTGAACCAATAGCTTTCACATCAACTAAGAGATAGTGTTAGTAAACTACATGCATTATGTCGGTCGTTGTTTCTCTTTAGAAGTAACTTCGCATAATATTTCTCTGATGCTTGGGAAATTATCACATCATTGGGGTCGTAATAATAACCACACTGACCCCACTGGTGACCGTGGAGAATAGCTTTCTTTGACGGCTGGGAGGCAAAGACAATAGGCCTACTACGGCGATTCCTTCTGGGAGCAAGGAAGTCGGAGCGGTTGCTTGATAGGTGTGCCTGGGGTAGCGTTACTTGGTGTCAGGGTTGGTTCTTGTTGGGTTCCTGGCCCCTAAGAGCTATGTAGTGCTCATGGCTGGGGAGACACCCCTGCAGCTGACAATGTGTCCCTGAGACTCCAGAGTCAATGAGTCAATTTAGTTCAATGATTTTATTTGCGACAAATAGTCCTACTTCGATGTTTTTCACGTAGTGCGAAGTGACAATTTTAAATGGTCAAAAGTTTTTCTGTGTCAAGTTGTCCGACTTACGTAATTGAAAAGCTCCAACAACACAACCCTTTGAAACATGCATTGCGATTTTTTGTTGTTGAAAGGTAACAGCTAGTACATGAGCTAATTACTATGATTTTTTACTTGCAGATTCAAAATTCAAGGCGGAAGAATTCCTAGAAAATTGTCTCCGCAATGAAAGGAAACGAATTGATGATCTATTCGTCAGCGTAAGTAATGTGTTACATGATAGAATCCATAGCCTAATCAAAAAAGTGCGCATGACATTTGAAATAAGAACGTCTATCGTATAATCGAGTACATGTTACTGGCAAGATGTACTGTACATGTAAGTAAGATAAGTGTGATTAATCGATGATTTCACTTTGAATGATTTCGCCCTTTATATTTCGCAAATTAATACAACCTTTTGGTCATTTGTAACGCTTCTAAATTAATGTCTATTTTCATCTTAATTGTACTTATCGACAAAATTGAATCATTCTATTGATACTTTTGGAGCTGGAAACAGCCAAGTGTTTTCAGATCTTATTATTTTATTATCAAGTTGTATGCCTACTAGTCTTCGATAACCATTCAGCAGCCATCTTGTACTTTATATCTTGTATGCTTCATTATAATCTTAAAATGCCTGACTCTTTCCAGCTCCAACATTGTCCTACCATGACCAGTCAAGGCATTTTCAAAAAAACATTTTCCCAATGTTTCAAAAATTCGTTCAAAAATAATGATAAATCATGTCCTTCTATTTCAATTTCATTTTTCAGGATGAGCTCTTACAGTTAGAAAAAACGGAGTTGGTGAGAAGAATTCGTTGCATGGAGCGAAGAATAGAGGAATTAGAACGACTCAATTCAATATTGATCTCAGATGTTCCACAGTCAATCTCGAGAACATTAAAAACTATCGTAAGTTGTTTAGTACATCCATAAGAAAACGAGTGTTCTTGTGCGCATTTCGTTCAATTGTCAATTGATATAGGCTACACACATCACGATATTTCCTAATGATAGTGATTGTCGCATTTCAATCCGGTCCGGGATCCGTTTCTGCTAAAATGATGAGGCTCAAGCTCGTTATATCTGCATACAGAATGAGAATTCATCCATATTAACAACCGTAACTTACACTGTTTATGTAGAGAAAATATTCTTGCACTTAAAATTCCTTCCAAGTCTCTACTTTGAGGTGTGCTGAATTTGTGTCTATTTCTATAAAATTCATCTCATAAATACTAGATAATAACCAATGAATGATGAAATTAACTGTATGACAATAATATGTTAGACAACATTACTAAGTGGGTACATAAATACCTTGCTTATTTGTACAGAAGCCCCTACTGTTACTTTAATCGAGCATAAATACTAGTTAATTATTTATGAGGCATTATACAGCCTAGTCCAATGCTTCATTTTTTTATAACTGACTGACGTTTGAAACATTACTAGATTTGCGCATGAAACACATAGGCCTAGGGGTGAAGTGGGGTAAGTGCGTCACTCAGGAATTTCTCTTCAGCTTCAGGTTCTATGAAAGGCATATTTCACTCATGTATATACTCAAGTATATACAGTATATATCCAGATGCAAAGTTACTAATTAAACATACTTAATTTAACAGTGATCTTCATAAGAATATGTTATTGTGATTTTTAACAATTACAAATGTTTAGGATCCAATAAATCCATCAAAGATACTGCATTTTTAGCCATCCATACGTGGCCAAATTCAAATTAGTGAGGTTAATGTGTAATTGTATTGAAACGTAGTCTTCTTTTATTGTCAACGAGTATCATATTGTTTCAGATTAGGCCAACTGCTTCAAAAGCCGATCATTCATTAAACCATGGGAACATCCTTCCTTCAACACAGGACTCTTCAGCATCCGCAAGCTATTCTCAGTCATCTCAAGTGAAATTCCAAGAGAGAAAAGAAAATATCCCACCATCATCGCAGGACTCTTCAATCTCCGCAATTCTCATACGATGATGAAAGTCATCCCAGTAGCCATTTATAATAGAATATAATGCTTACTAATTTAAATTATTAGTTAAAGTAGTCCTAAGGAGGACTGATGGCGTTCTCCAATCCGCAAGTGTACAAAGGCAATGCTGCTGTAACCATTGGATTAATCAGTTCTTAATAGAACTCAATGTAGCTTTCTCGTGGCAACGAATTAAAATTGATCAGCTTTGGCCCAATATCTGGTAAAGACGGAAATCTTAAGACTTGTAATACTACTCATTCTTGCTGTTAATATACTAATACCATAGATTCCAAACACTGCCGTATACACGTTCAAAACAGACGTCTAATATACTGTACCGACTACAGATGCTGATAGTGGAAATAGAATAAGACAATGGTCACCATAGGTTAAGGAAATTAAAAATGGATATTATAAAACAACAGGAAACCGATGAATAAAAATTGGAAAAGTGGAGGTAAAATATGGAAATACAACGATGCTACTACACTGATTACAAGTGAACTATATCTGACACTACACTAAGTGGATAAGTGGAAAGTGGATAATGGAGGTAAACAATAGAACTACAATGACACTCTACTACACCGAAAGCAATGAAACTATACACACTATACCTAAGACTACACATGGAAAATACTATTTCTTCACTTGAATTTGAATTCAAGTTATTCTCAGTCATCTCAAATGAACTTCCAAGAGAGAAACGAAAATATCCTTCCTTCATCGCAGGACTCTTCCATCTCCGCAAGCTATTCTCAGTCATCTCAAATGAACTTCCAAGAAAGAAACGAAAGTATCCTTCCTTCACCACGACAAGTTGATGGCAGCTGTCGGACTAATGTTTACCAAAGATATCTGGCACTAACTCCTCAACAAGAATTTGCTATAAATTCCTGTACAAAATGGAAGAAGTTAGTCAATACCATTTTGAATATTGTGTATACCAAACAAGAAATGGTTGCTATGAATGCAGTAAGAAGCACCAGAGGCTTATCAAACCGGCTCGTGATGAGTTCAGACATAAGAGAGTGGATATTTGGTAAGTGTGAGCTCTGAGTAGATTTGCATGAAGTACATATAAATGTACCGTAGACGCCCAAATATATGGCAATTCACACATATTCAGTCAAATAAATGAATATACAACTATACGTGTATATGCACTTGAATACCTGTTTAGAGTTTCGCAACTTGAATAGATAAGAGCTCTCACATCCTCAGCTACGCATTTAGCCCACATGCATCCCAAGCTTAAATCCAGGTATGGATAAAACATCAATATGTACTCCATGCATCAATATAATACAATGTCACATAACTTGTCTATGCTCTCAATGTATTTCCTAATAGTGACATTTGCGATGTATGATCTAAGAAAATCTGCGATGTCGTCATGATATCGCTGCATGAAGATAGACAAATGTATCTATAATAAATGTGTCTATGTATACGATATTACTTTTGGTACCTTACTTTTTGTACATCACTTTTTTTCAATACAAACTTATTGATATATCCACGCATTCGTGTACATGTAGCTCCTTTTCTTTGACTGTCTATGAGATTCCATTTCTATGAAGACAATCATTGTCAAAATATCAATTCAAATAATTATTTTCACGAAATTTGAAAAGTCATACTTTTTAGTACGAGGAACGATATCATTGCCGAGAGAGCGCAGCGATCGAGGCACTGATATTGTTCAGAGTACTGAAATGGAGTTTTCGAATGAGTGAAGGTAATTTATTTCTATGCATGCATCCCAATAGTGATCCATGGATATCTTGATTTTTTATTTATTTGCAATACCTTGATGATATCTACAAAAGTCAGCCATAGAAGCTTCATACTTCCATGCCTGCAATTTGAATTTGATGATTTGCATTGTATGACAGTAATTTGTTACGTTTACTGAATAAGTTCACGACAAGGATGAAGAGAATTGCAGAAATGATTAATAAGGAAATTGGACCTCTATCTACCGGAAAAGGTAGGCTACGTAGACAAATGACAAGAATTTGTTCAACATCAGCATTTAACGAACAAAGACACGCCGCCACCAAAAGAATACCATTTTATCGAGAAATACCAGTTTTTTGACAGGAATACCCTGTCACATCTTGACATACTGTAGTGACTGACTTTCTACTGTTCTTTTTATAACTTTCTACTTTTCTATGTCTTTTACAAATGTTATGTCTCAAATGAATTGTATCGAGCATTTCGATTATCTTCGAAACACAAAAAAGGTGGGTACTTTCGATAATTATTCTAACGATCACCAAATGCCGATAGAGAGCCTACAAAATTAACCAAACTCTAAAAAGTTGACCATGCACTGAAAATTTGAGCAGGGATAGAAAAATAGAACTTTTCAAGCGTTAGCAGCTATGGTAAAGTTGACTTTTCAACACATGTATAGAAATAAGTCATTATAATCATTTTGTTAAAGCGAGAGTGATATCTGTTGTCATCTATCATGGCATGAATTGATCACGAATATAATTTCATATCTTGGAGGCATCATAGATTGTTTGCAGCTATGTGACATACCAAATGTACCATAGCGCTTCAGCGACATGACGGCCTCGTCTGATATTTGTCATGTCACTTCATCGCTGCGCTATGCTACATTTGGTTGATATAACACCAACATTGATTTTTTAGGGCGCTTTTAAAATATCCTACACTGCTGCCTGAAAATATGTATGTTGATAATATTGCGCGTAATTGAAGTGTATGACATCAATGTAGGAAAACAGCTGGCAAGGAAATAAACTGAAAGGAACACCTGTACAATTGAAAACACAACACATCGACTCACTACGAATTAAGCTTAAGCCTTCTTTTTTTACCACATTATACCTACCATAGCTAAATTACACACAATAGACATTTTTAGCATTGTTTGTTGTTAGCATTTTTTAGCAGCGTGTTTTTGACCTTCGATTTGTCGCAAAAACATCAACCTGATTAGATTTGAATTGTGCTGAAATTACATGTATGTCTGCTCAGTGATTATGATTTTGAGGCGCTATGATTTGCTATCTTAGCCATAAATGTAATTAATAATTGACTGATACGGCAAACAGCAATTTATGTCTGAACGAAATTATCTAGCTACAACTCAGAACTACCAGAAAGTTCTAAGATACGTGGTGTGATCCAAAATGTCCCGGACTAACCTACTTGCAGATAACCTGTGATAACGAATACTACTTCAGATGTAAATTTAGGTCTTTAAGGCATGAGAAATATGGTTGCCGAAATTTTTCCGGTCATTTTTCTATTTTTTCAAAATTTTCAAACATTTTTGTCTGAATTTCAAGATTTTCCTATAAATTCTAGCGATTTAGAATTAATATATTTAGATTAACTTGACAGTTAAGCTATCACTAATAACCTGACTAATAATTAACGGAAAAACAAATGTTTTGTTCCAGAAAACAGTTTACTTTTCAATGTATGAGCCGTTAGCATTCGTCACTTTTTGCCAACGAAGTCTCAATTCACAAAAAGCTTTATGAAAAAATTCCGGTGTCAAAGAATCAAAAAACTCAGTAACTGCATCCCGCATTTCAACTGGCGATTCAAAATGGTGTCCACGAAGATGCTTTTTGAGGAATCTAAACAGATAGAAGTCACTTGGGGCCAAGTCAGGTGAATAAGGAGGATGGCTCAATAGTTGAAATCCGTTTCTCGTTAAGGCATTGGTTGTCTCCTGCGAGGTGTGAATCGGAGCATTGTCATGAAGCAAGTAGAGGGGAATGTTTCGTGGCTTTCTTATTTTCTTCCTCGCTTCAGATAACAGATTGGAATAATATTCGCTATTGATTCTTACTCCTTTATCCGCAAAGTCAACCAGTTGGATTCCCGAAGCGTTCCAAAAGACCGTCAGCATCAACGACCGGCGATGTGATGTTCCGGATCGCATTTTCAAAGGGGCAGACTCGCCTGATTTTCGCCACTCTGCAGATTCTCGCTTACTTTGAGGCAGATACAAACTTAAAGGTGTTTCATCCTCTGTAAGGATGCAGTTCAGAAACTGATCTCCGTGCATTTCGAGGAGATCCAAATTTGACTGTGCCGCCAGAAGTCTGTTCTCCTTCATTTCAGGTGACAGAAACTTCGGTACGAAACGTGATGCCAGTTTGCGATATCCAAGTCTTTCGATGATGTCATGACAGGAGTGATAACTGATTCGCAACTCTCTTGACAACTCACGGATGGTTATCCTTCTGTGTGCTGTAATCACTTCATCGCACTGACTCGATTTCTCTTCCGGAATCTCCTGCGGCCGACCAACAGTTGAAAAATCTTGCTCCACAGATTGTCTTCCGCGTTGAAATTCGCTTATCCAGAAATAAGCAGTAGTTCTCGATGGAGCTTTGCTTCCATATGCCAGGCTTAATTCCTTTAGAATGTCACCATTAGCGAAGCCGCGGATCAGGAGGTATCGTATCACACTGCGATATTCGACTGAAGACACGCTTGTCACATCCATCATGAAAACTGATAGAACAAAGAACCATCGTTGACACGGATTTCTTAATGAATGCGTGCTGAATGAACTTCACTGATTGATATCGTAACACATGAAGCAATTAACAAAAGACGTGCAATATTCATGGCAAAGATATCCGTCAAATAAGGTACAAATCAAAATCAATCTAACTATAACAATAAGACAAATCGGATCTCGATCAATTCAGAAAATACAGAAATTCATGTTAAAATGTAAAAATATTTTTTAAAAATAGAAAACTGACCGGAAAAATTTCGGCGACCATATTTCTCATGCCTTAAAGACCTAAATTTACATCTGAAGTAGTATTCGTTATCACAGGTTATCTGCAAGTAGGTTAGTCCGGGACATTTTGGATCACACCACGTATCTTATCCCTCTTTTCGGCAACCAAAGAAATTTTGTTAACTAGTTCCGCAACCCACCACGTACAACTGCTTGGTTTTGCTGATCAATGAATGCGTTACATGTCAAGTAATGTTGCATAGTTCAATTTTGCTTGTTAACCCACTCTCTTTGATGTTTGGAGACAGCTTACATGTAAATGATTATGACAATTGTGATTTCAATCTGAATAAATATAATTCTTTTTTTAGAGAAAGTTCATGGATTGGATGTGAATATTGCCGATCCTCAAATCGTTCAGCAGATATCGCACAAGTTTCGCGATGCGCGGAAATTGGAGCGAATGCAGAACTTTAAAAATTGAAATTTGTTCCCAATTTTTACATGGATAATAAACTGGAAATCAGAGTATCTCGATGTTTTGTATTGTTTTGTACTGCACGGAGACAGAATGTAATCCGGAAGTAATATGTTTGATCACGTTTCAGAAAGTTATCGGTGAGACAATAATGATGCATGCTTCCTATTTACTGATTCGTCATTCATTAATAGGAAGATTTTACACAGAGTGAGTCAAAAACAACTAGACACTGCATAAATAGGCCCTTAGTGTCACTACGTCGATATGAATATGAAAACAGTTTGCATATTAAAGTATAGTGACACTAAGGGCCTATTTATGCAGTGTCTGGTTTTTATTACTGATTCTGTAGTGTGGAGATTGTTAAGGAGGCGTCCAGATTCTCCTCAGACGATTAGGGAGAACATAAGGAGGCGTCCAGAATCTCCTCAGACGAATAGGGAGAACAACCATAAGGTGAATATAAGTCGTGTCCAAAATCTCCTCTCGAAATCCCTCTAAAACTTATGGAGGATTTTTCATAAGGGTGACGCCTTCAAAAAGAAGATGCGCGGCGCTTCCGAGGCTGTCACTAGCCGTGACGAATCCGTCATTCTGGTGCGATGGCTGGACAATGCCCTGTTACGTTGGCTTCCAGCTCGTTTGGAAGCCAACCGGTCGAAAAATTCGTCGCCACAGTCGCGCTTCGAAGACGTCCATCGAGGTCGACCGTCCTGACGTTGTGGCGTGGTACAACCAGAATATGGGCGGAGTGGATAGGATGGACCAGAATGTCAACCACTGCCGGATCGCTGTTCGGGGGAAGAAATGGACTTGGCCACTGTTCTCGTGGACGTTTGACGTAACCATTCAACATGCTTGGCGCCTGCATCGTGGCGCCGGTGGAAACCTCTCTTTCCTCGCCTTCCGCAGAGAGGTGGCATGCACTTTTCTTCGCCGTTGGGGAAAAGGGCACGGGCGCTCTGTCACATTGACCAACCGAAGACTGGCTGCACCCGGAACCGCGACGATCCGTCACGACAACTTCGGTCACCTGATTGCTAGGTGGCTGGCCGCGGGAGGTGCCGGGGGAATCTTGTTCCTCAAAAGTTTCGACAAAATGCGAAAAATTTGATGTGTTTGTATGCGTAGGCTGTTTTTCACGCTTCCACAAGTTCTGAGGCTTTTTTGAGACTGTTTTTACGCTGCCAGAAGACTAGAATACACAAGTTCTATGTTCTGATCGAATGCTAATTCTCTATTCAATACATAACTTGGAACTATTTTGTACACGGATTTGCCCATTGGGACATTAAAGTCCACACATACATCTATGGTAATGTCAGTGGAATCGTAAGACGCTTAGCATATATGTGTTCACATGCCTTTAACATACCAGCAGTGGCGGCTCGTCCATTTGGGCAGGTGGGGCACTGCCCCACCTATTGAAATGTTGTCTAACTTAAATAACCAGCAACATCAGTAGTAGACTCCATTTCTTGATCATAAATTTCAACTATACTTCATGTACATCTATTCCATTTGCGCGACAGTGACGCTAGCAGAATCCATCAATCGTTTTCAAGACTGATGGGCGCGCCCAAGCATCGAGATTGAGATGACGTGAGAGTGGTTCATTTCACGATCTCAGCGAATAGACAGAATTAACACGCGATGAATGCGTCACAGAATGGGCACTCGAGAGGGAGCCCTAACGCTTCTGATTGGTTAACCGTCAATGCAAAGACAATGCATTGTGATTCCCTTTTTATTGAGTGAGGTGATGTGAGGTTAGTAATGGGCAAAAGACCGTTCCAGGACACCATAAAATTCAAAAAAATAGTATTTCTAAAAACGACATAAATTCATGAATTTTGACCCTTTTTCAGGTTTTTAAGACCTAAATTCATGAATTTAGTCGTTTTTAAAGATACCGATTTTTCAAAAAATGGTACTTATTAAATGGTCTAAATTTATGAATTTTGGTCATTTTTCAGGTTATGAAGAAAAAAACCGTTTTTAAAAATACCCAATTTTCAAATTTTTCAAAATCTCAAATTTGAGAATTACAATTTTCACCCTTAAAATCATGACCGTTCCAGGACACCGAAAATCATAAAAGTTAAGAATCTCAAAATTTGAGAATTACAATTTTTACCTTGAAAATCATGACCGTTCCAGGACACTGTAAAATCATAAAAGTTAAGAATCTCAAATTTGAGAATTACAATTTTTTCTCTCTCTTAAATCATGTCCTATAATTGATGTGCGAGTCTCCGATGTATTCAAAAATTCTTCTCATATCCAAGTGTAAGAATATTTTACTTTGTGCTTGCAGATGTATGATTTCCCTTGTTAACTTCTGAATTCTTCTCCGCTTTGTCTCCAATCGAACAGATCTTTCAGTAGATCCAACCATTGTGATGATAAAATTTAAACTAAGATTGTAATGTGTCACGTTTTATGAATTGTGTGTGTTTAAATAGCAAGTGAAAATTATGAATGGTGATCTAAGCAAAGCGGCATTGTAGGTGTATGAAGTTTGCTTGATAACATACGGGTATGACATGACGCGGATGATTAAATGTACTTGAATGACAATGGGGAAATTGCACCGCATTGTAAATCATTTCATCGGCCATAACGCGAGCCAGATCCTAAACCAAAACCAGGAAAGTTCTGGCTTTGGTTCGACAGTCGGTCTCGACTATCGATACTGCGATATTGTATTGAATGATTGCTATAACAACAGAATATTCCCTCAAAGCAGAGAATGAATTAATAGATTGCTTTTATGTTCTTAACGCCATGTTATGAATGCACAACCCGTATGATCCCCTAAAACAATCATGCGGTTTGAGAAATGTGGTAACAGATGTTGCTATTGTCTTAATATAGATAAAACAAACAATATCCTCTTAATGAGAGTTCATAAAAATAAAATGGAACATTGTTAAACAAGTCATTTTATTTCATTTAAAATGAGTAACATTTGAGACTTTCTAAAAATATACGGCAAACAAACCACGTCAAATTTCGATTTAAATGAGATTGCTAATCAATTGGGAATAAAGAATTTTCACATATTGATGAGGGATAAATTACTATTGATAAAATATGTGCGAAACACTAACTCCGCTAATAAACCGATTTTTTTACAATATAACGTTTTAATTTGGATTAAATTAAATCATTTCAAAATCGAATAAGTAGTAAGGAAAGTCATCATTGTGGAACAGTTTTAAATCAATACCCCCCTTCTGACTAAGTAGTAAGGAAAGTCATCATTATGAAACAGTTTTAAATCAATACCCCTTCTGTCTAAGTAGTAAGGAAAGTCATCATTATGAAACAATTTTAAATCAATACCCCCATACTTCTCACTTCTAGGGGTCCCTTAAAAAATTTATTATTATAAAATGAGCAACATAAATGAGTTTTTGAAATTATATGGAACACAAACAACTACAAATTTCGATTTAAAGAAAATCGCAAATCAATTGGGAATAAAGAATGTTCATGTTTACACGATTGTCACGAATTACAATTCCTAAAAAATAAGCCAACAATAACTATAAATTTCATAACAAATCTTCATACATCAGACCAAAAAGGAGTCTGCAGGTATCTTTAATAAAAATCGAGATAATTACTATTTCGACCAACCAGAGGCTGAGAACTATTGGTTCGACTCTTATGGATTACCTCCAACAAACGAAGTCAAAAAGTTACTTGGCAATGGAATTTATAATACATTTGAAATTCAAAAACCGGGAACTACTTATTGTGGTCAATTATGTCTTTATGTTTTATTTAAATTACAAAAAGGAGTACCATTTCTAGATATTATGTTAGAATTGAACGAACCGTAGGTTCTATGGCTACGCCTAACAAGGGAATTTCATTCCCGAAACGTTAGTTTCAATATTAATAATAATAATGATAATTAAAAATCAGTTCGTTGTAATTCATTTTGATAAAAACGGCCTCTGATATCTTCATTATCTAAATCTTTGATTTCGTAAGTAATCGGATAAGTTTGATTTATTTTACAAACTTCAAATATTTCTTTGGTCCAGTAACCAACGAAGCCTTTTTCAAATTTATTCTTATATTTAAATATTCTAACTCTATCTCCAATTTTAAATTTCGGCTTAAGTTTCTGCAAATTCGGATTACTCTCAAATTATTATTTCGTTCGAATAATTATTCTCGAATATTTTTTTTCTTATCAAATCAGGGTCGTCAGAAGCATTCTTTGGGGTTTCTTCAATACCTGAATGAACTTTATTATTATACTCTTCTACAACTCCTGGTAATATCTTCAACCATTTCTGATTTCTTTGCTCAGTAAATTTCTTGAATAATTTATCTTTTAACGTCCGATTGAATCTTTCTCAATTACTACAGCCCTTCCCTGCATTTTCAGTTGAATAAACAGTTTCAAATAGTGGCTGAACGTTTCGGTTATAAAATTCCGACCCTTTGTCAACAAACAATTTCCTTGGCTTTCTCTTACTTTCTTTAAAGATTTCTTCAAACGCATATTTAACTGATAGACCACTTTTATTTTTTAAAGGCTTTACCCAAGCGTATCGTGTATATAAATCTATAACGGTCAATGCGTATTTATATTCTTTTTCATTCGGCATATGAATAACATCAGCACTCCAGATATCATCTTTATTAAATACTTTTACTTTCAATAAATATTTAGGCTTTCTGTATTCTCTGTGAATTTCGGAGGCATAAATTTCACTATGCCGATCTAGGTCATTCGACATTTCAGACGCGTATGTTCGAGCGTTGCTCTCAGACAGCTTTGCTGTCGTTCCATTTAAACCCTGACCGAATAATATTTTAGCTTGTAAAGCTTTCTTAACAAGCATTCTTTCAATTTTTCTCTAAATGTAGGATTTTGAATACTATCTAATTCTTGAATCATCTTCTGATCAGCTGCATGTCGAGAACTTAGATCATGATTTCGATAAGCTAAATCATGCCTGTAAGCTGCGGCATCCACTCTATTTATTGGTTCTTCACCTGGTTTCGGATTATTATTCTCATCTAGTCATATATCTAGTCGAGTTCCTGGACCGGTATATGAATGACCAGTATGATGTTTTTCTTTCGAATATTTACTCCAAATAAATCCAGGAAAGGTTTCTAATGTTTTTTGTATGTCACCACCGTAGGTAGTAGCCAAACTTTGTTTGTCGTCGTTACCTTCATAAATTTTGCAATTTGAGTTTTTATTTTTGTTTAATAGATAATTTAATAAATCTAAATTAGCAATTTTTAATTTAATTAAATTTTCGGAATTTGTGGAATTTGCGGAATCCATTTTTAAAGATAAAAAACTTTTTAAAGATAAAAAACTTTTTCAAGATAAAATAAATGTTTTACCTTATCATACTAGGACTTACATATATTCCAGAACCATCTTTAGTTTCTTTAATTTCAATTAAATCATCAATATTATGTAGTACATTTTTAAGAACTCTTTTCCTTCATCAAATAAATTAAATTTACTAATAAAATTACTACTATTCCTTCACCCCTAGCAACTTTCTCTAACTCTCTATTATGACGTTTTTGTTCTTCTAATGCCGCCTTCTCTGATTTACTTTTATTTACTGCTTGCACAATACCAGCTGTCCCACCTGCAGCACTTCCTGCTGCTGCTATGCCACCTATTATTAGAGGAATTAATGGGAGAATCCCGCCATTCTTTTCTTCTTGTAATTGAATATTCTCTATCATTGGTTTACTTATGTAACACTTTTTTTTGTTAATCGTAATAGTTTTAGGGGTATTTTTGTCAACAATGTTACGTAATTTTAATTCAACAGTTTTATTATTATTACTTTTCGCTTGCGACATTTTTAATAAAAAAAATTTAAGTTAGGAATTTTAAATCTATTCTAGTTACGAAAAATTTTTAAGTTACGAAAAATTTTAATCTATTCTAGTTATGAAAAATTCTTAAGTTACCAAAAATTTTAAATTAAGAATTTTTAATCTATACTAGTTATGAAAAAAATTATTAATTAATCCTAGCCATCTTTCCATTAAGAATTTCAATAGAATATTTTACATCTTCTAGCAATAAACCATAAGCCATCAATGAAGTTGTGGAATCTTTTTTTTCAATATTAATTGTTACATCACAACCAGTCTTGATAATATCTTCAGATTGTGCACTTAAATCGAAACAGAAAACAGGATATAAATGTCTCCAATCTCCAGGAGTTAATTGTGGTTCAACTCCAAATTCTATACAAAGATTTCGATAAGAATCATATCCTTCCATAAATTGATTATTGGTATCATCGAATCTTAATGGATCAATTGGATATCGGGTTTGATTTAATGAAACTTGTAAACTTCGAATTGTATTAATATGAAAAAGATTGTTGTTCTTATCAAAACTTGGAGAATTGTTTGTTTGAAATGTTAGTAATAAATATCTTGGAGTATTTGAAGTTCTAGTAAAATGCCAGTTAAATCTTTGTTCGGAAAAAGTTACTGAACTAGCAGTACGCTTTAGAAAATTTACTGGAATTGGTTTGTTAGCATTTAATCTTTTTGCAATAGCTGTTTCAACCTCTAAACTAGGAGTAATATGCTTAATCCACCATTCAAGTCTATCAACTTTTAAATATGCTTTTTTCCAGTCTTACCAAAAAAGATTAATTAGTTATTTCTTGTACGATGAATTATTAACTTAAATTTTAATTGATATGATATTTTATCATAATCTAAATATCCGAATAATGGAGACAATGACCAATTTACTGTCTGTTTACTTTTCTTGTTAAACTCACGTCTTTCTTTATATGCACTATTGTTTGTTTTATTTAAATGATTTGCAATATTTTCTACATCTTTCGCAATTCCTGCTGCATCTGTTCCAGCGTGAGATAAATCATCAACAATTATACCATCATTAGTATCAGGAAACCAACCCTCGATTTCATACTTTTTTTTATTTTCACCAATTGTTACAAATCTAAGCATTGTATCAATTACACCTGGAGAATCACTTATTGTTTCTATATTTTGAGTTGCAACATCTAAACGCATTTGTGTAAATAATCTTGGAAAGAAATTATTCTCTAGTGCAATATTATCGGTTTCTGGTAATGGTGTTGTAAAATTAGCATCACTATGTAAAGAATATTCACAGTGTAAAAATGAATCAGGTAAATATAAATAACTCTGCTGATTATCAACTTCAAAAATTAAATCACCTCCAGTATTTACTCTACTGGAAGATCCGGGATTCATAGCAATTCTTATATACTCATTCTTTTTTTGATTGTAACTGACGAACGGAGGATCGTCTAATCTAAATTTATTTTCGATAAGCGAAGACATTCTTATAAAAAATAATTTGACTTTTTGTTTTTCTCACAGACAGAAAAAATTTTTACGAAAAAAATTTTGCTAAAAATTTTATTAAAATATAGTTTTAGAATTTTGCTAGACCAGCTCCGTTACAGCTTTGCTGGTTAAACCGAAGGTTGCTGCTCACGCCATTACCTCTTATTTCTTCAATTGAACGTTTTATGGCTACGCCTGATTTCTTCGTATGTTTACTATCAGACGGAGCTCCGCTCCTCAAGGTTTCCCCCACAGCTATGTTAGCAATTTTGTTTTTTGTTTCCTCTGAAAGTTTTTTTAAATTTTTTAGTTCTTCAGAATCATTCCTAAGTTTACGAATAGCTTCTAGTTGTTTTAATTCGTTTTGAGACTTAACAGCATTTGATATTGCACTAGCTGTACTACCTATAGCAGCTGCTCCTTTTGCAGCAGATGTAATCAAATCTTTATTATTTTTAATTAAGTTAACGATACTTCCAATACCAGAAAATATACCATCCCCTTCTTTTTGAACGGCACCTGCGGTGCCTAGGAACTTTTGTGTTCCGATTGTTTCTACACTGTCATAATGGTAAACAGATTTTATAGATGGTTCATGAGCAATTTTTTGATTTGAAGCAAAATGTTTAAGATTGTGTTTATAAATTATAGGCATTTTTTAGGATTAAATTTGACTTTTGGGAAAAAATATTTACGATTGGTTAGTAACCTGAGGACCTTTGGTCCGTTTAAGATTTACGTTTGTGAATGGACAACAACTTCGTGATAACTTTATTAATTTTCCGTTGCACTTTATCTATTGCGTCAAGTAGCGTGTGATGTACTTTAATTTCTTTTCTATTAACTTGCATTTTCTGCTGATTCATCTTCAACGCCGTTTTAAGAGCATTGAACCTAATTTTAAGAACATCTAATTGTCTTTTAACAGAATCTAACTGTTCTTTATTTTCTTTAGAGTTTTCTTGTAAATTTTTCTTTAATTCATTTTCTAAATTGATTTTAAGAGTTTTCATTTTATCAACTTTTTGATTAAGCGAGTTTACTTCATTTATTATTCTATTCATCTTTTTCATTTGTTGAGTAATTTTAGAACTCAATTCATGAACACTTTTTTGGAATGTAGCTTGTAACTGCTTTAAATTTTTTTTAATTCTTTCAGGTAGTTTTTTTATTTCATCTTCTAATTGTTCTTTTAACATTTTTATCTGATGTTTATTTTTAATGACTGCAGATTTTAAATTTAAAGAAAGTAATATTAAAATTTTTGATTGTTCTGAAATCTTTTTAAAAAGTTTTGCTATATCTGCTTCTAGCTCTCTATCCTTTTTATCAAGTTTTAATAATTTTTCGTTTAATGATTTGTCATTAAGTTTAAGCAACTTTAATTCATTCATCAGTGGAACCAAAACATCGTTTATATATTTTCTTTTAAGTCATTGATTTGTGTATCAACATATTGTTTATTTTTTAACTCTGTATTTTGTTGCGGAAGAATAGAAAGATGCAATGGACCAGATAAAACGTCTTCAGTTTTCATGATATAATTTTCTATTTCTATTTCTAATTCACGATTATTCGGGATATATGCACCTCCACCAACATTTGGTAACATCATTTTTTAACAATAAAAAAATAAATTTTTTATATAATGAGAAAAAAATAAATTTTTTTCTAATAAAAATAAAAAAATAAAAAAATAAAATTTTTCTAATAAAAATAAAAAAATTATATTCGTCCGCATCATCCTGTTCTTCTTATTCGACGAAATCAACGGGATTTGAAAATAAATGTTTTGATAATTATAATAATAATCCATGTATAGATGTAAATATTTTATTTGAATAACAAGCAGAAATATTTAGAGAACAGACTAAAGGTTTACCTTCTATAGAAACCAATTATTGTATTTTCCCGGGGGATCCATTTATAAAATTTATGGAGATTGTATGTAAATATAATGATGTGGCTTATGTAGAATTAAATAAAGAAAATATGGTTAAAATAGGTCATAATAATGTTTATGGTTTTATTAGAGCAGTATTACCAATTAGTAATACTGATTGGATAGAAAATAAAATTATTAATTATATCAATATTAGAGAATTAGTTAAAAAATTAAAATCGTTTTCATAAGAAAAAATTAGATTATTTGTTGATGAACAAAACCAATATAATATTCATATAGAGAGTAAAAAACATAACGAAGAATTATTATGTCAAGTTTATTATAGAGACACAATTTATAAACAAGAAACATTAGAAATGCCGCAAAGATATGATGATGATACTTATATAGGATTATACTCCAACTTAAATATTAATTTGTTAAAATGTTACATAAATGGCTTAGCTCAACAAGAGAAAATTTTTATGTGGACAACACCTTATACTATTAACAATGTCCATAATCATAATCATAATAAACGAACCGAAGGTTCTAGGGCTTTGCCCGATCTTAAAGAATCTTATAATAATAATGATGATAATAATATAGATGATGATAATATAAATGATGATTCTGAAACATCTGAAAATGGTGTAAATGGTAAAAAAGATTATAAAAATATTAGCAATTATAAAAATTTAAGTGAAGAAAAATTTATATCTCATACTGATGTACATGATATTAATACTACATATAATCAAAATTTATCTAAATTTCATTTTCTTACAATTGAAAATAATAATGATGGAATAGTTGAAGATACTGTTAGAAAACTATGTATCGGGTCTACAAAATTTAAATTAGGATTTACATCTAATCAATTTAAAATTTTATCATCTTTAATAAAAACTAAAAGTGATTCAGATTATGGTGGTGTTATTAAATTTTCCAAAAGAGATCAAAGACCAATATTTTTCTCTATTATATTATTATCAAATAATAAATGTAATTTGGAATTAGATATTCCCATCATGGAATGGTATCCTATCAGTAAATGGCATCCTATACTAAAAAGTGTAATTTATGATGTTGAAGAATTAATTTATGATGATGATGAATCAATTGATGATGATGATGAAGAATCAATTGATGATGAAAAATCAATAGGTAGTGAAAATAAATTAAAATTATCTTTTGATAAAACGTTATATGATAAAACTTAATAGAAAATACCAAAATATTCGATAAATAGATTTTCATATGTAATAAAATTTTTAGATGTAATAAGTTTTTAGATGTTATAAAATTTTTAGATGTAATAAGTTTTTAGATGTTATAAAATTTTTAGATATAATAAAAAAATTATTATTCCCACGTGTCATCATCATCACTTAAATTACTCTCACAGACGATTGTTTGAAATATTTCAGCTTGAATATCTTCTCCGTTATAAGGTAACATAATTTCATTTTCATCAGGTGCTTGACGTTTAAGAATATTTATTTGACCAGAAAATTTTTTTTCTTCAGTATTATTATTTTTATCAGGAATACTAATTCCAGTTTCTAAAGATCTTTTCCATGGTTTATTAACTGTAGTCGATAATGTTTTCCCCGAATATAATTTTAGAAAATCTTCTACATTTACTTTATCTTGTGAATATCCTTTGAATGTTTTCTTTTCACTAAGTCTCCCTTGTTCATCTACAGTAATACAATATTTTATTTTAGGAACAATAAACATCGCAAAAATAATTCCACCATTTCCATTATCATTTTTTCCTTTACACAATTCCCCACCAACATATCCAGCAACATCTAATTTATTGAAGAGCTCATTAGAAATGTATATTGAATCAGTATCTGTATAATGAATGTATTTTTCGTTGAAACCATTAATTTCTAAAATTAAGTTATTCATGATTCTTCTAGAGTGAGAAAGAATAAAAGAACCTAAGTGTGATGGCATGAATGACGTCTTCCCATCTTTTACAATATCAGTTTTGAGAAATTCATCATCTTCCATTTCTACTTTCGCTAAATATTGTTCATCATTTAATTTTTCATAATCTTTTACTTCTTGAGTGAAATTTTTTCTCAATGTATTCTCATTCCATAAATGATATTTAGTGGTTATATCTTTTTGCACAGTTTTGCCATATAGCGAATTCATCAATAATTTAATTAACTCATCGCCTACAGTATTTCTTTCTGCTTTATATCTTTTTCTCAAATTAAAAAGTTTTTCAATATAATTTCGAAATGGTGAAACTTGATAACTTTTTTCATAAATTATACCATCAGTAATATGTAAGATTTTTCCCCCACATCTAACAATTTCTTGTATGTCTACAGAAGTTAATACATCATAACATACACCATTTCTAAACCTGATTACTTTTACATGAGAATTATTATTTTGATTTTTAACTTTATCTTTAATAGGAACTGGTTGAAAAAACATATCATTCGGATATTGAAACACAACTGTAAATATTCCAGTTTTAGGTCTAAACGTTTGAGTATTAAATTTATATACTATTTCCCGCTCTTCTTCTTGTCTAAATTTTCTAGCGGATTCAGCTTTAGGGTATTCTGAATTTTCATCATACATAGCTGATGGATATAAAGATGTGGCATCAAAAGCCATTAGAAATTCATGTTTTTGTTCAAGTAGTTGATTTGAAATTCTCTTACAAATTTCAGTTTTATCTCCTAAATCTCGATACTGTTTCATTAAATCTATTAAATTACTTCCAGGGGACAAAGCTCCACCAGCGTAGCGACCAGGGGACAAAGTCCCCCCAGGGGAGCGACCAGGTAAATACTGTTTTAATATTGGTAACAAGATGCTACAAAATGGCGATATGTATTTTCTTATATTTGCTGAAACTCTTCCACCTTTAACAGATTTTCTAATATAATTTCTAGCCCATAAATCTATATGAGAATGAATATTTATATTGTTTTTTTGTACGCTTTTCATCCAACGGTTAAATGTTAAAGCAGAGGATGTCAAATTAGTAGTTATATCTTCACCAACTAAATCTCGCATAACATTATTATATTTGTAGATACAAAATGCTAAAGAAAGAATACCGTTAACTAAATATGGTCTCCATTCATTTTCTTTTTCTTTATAATTTTCATGTGTTATGTCTCCAATTTCATAATTTAATTTACACACATTCATAGGAATTTTAAAATTCTCACACCATTTAGAAAGACTTGTTTTTACATGTTGATAACTACATTTCATTATAATAGTTTGAAGTGCTAATTTACCTGACGGTGAATCTTTTTTCATATTGTTTTTAAATCTAAAAGATTTTTGAATGTATCTACTAACACATTCAGTTGTATAAGGATTTTGTAATGAAGCAGTCAATATTCCTCTTGAAGTTTTAAAAGGCGTTTTAGATAATTTAAAATTAGCTTTTATCGGAAAATAGGAATCAAAACCTGATGAATTGTGAGCTATTAAAGTTACTCTCGAATAATTAAATTTTCCAAGAGTTTTAAAAAATTGATGGATCGGACATACGTCCTCTGGGTTTCCCCCGATCGGACATTCATCATCCTCAGTTCTCGTAAATATTTTCACACAATTTTGAAGTTTATTAAATTCTAATTCAGTTAAATTATTATACTCATTAATCTGTTTTTTAAGTTTTTTAATTTCATCTTCATCTTTTGATCGTTTAATTTTAATCATATCACTTAACAAACGTGTTTCTAATTCTTTCAATCTTTGTTTCGGTAAGCAACATATAAATTTATTAAAATTAATAGCTCCTACAGCATAAGGAATAGGATGAGCTGTTGAACAGTTAGGATCAGGAAAAGTTTCGAGATCCCAAATATATGTTGAACTATAGTCAATTTTTTTCTTTGTTATGATTTTATATGGACGCGTTGTTAGATTTTCATCAGTAACTGTTTTATATATGGGTTTGAAATTATTTTCAATTTCTCTAATAGCTTTTAATTTATGAGATTTATCAATTAAACAATAGTGACCAATTGTTGAACCTGCGTGAAAATAATTGTAATAAACATAATTATGAAACGTTTCAATTCCTCTAGGATTTAAATGACGATTGGCAGGACTATAATATTGAACACATTCTCCAAACTATTTATTGAATTGAGAAAATTTGCAGTTTGACATTACTCCTGTTCTAGATGTGGCTTTCTCTTTATATGAAAAATTATTAAACATTTCTTTCATCATTTCTCCTTGTTCTTCATTAAAACCTCGTAAAACATTATAACATTTAATAAAACAAAAATCTTCAGAAGGAATATAACAATATTCACCGAAATATTCTTTGATTCTATATTTCATATTAATCCCTGCCTCTCTATGCGATCTTTGTACTAACTTCATTCCAAAATTTTCATATTTAATATTAACTGTAAAAATCCATTCGTTAGCATCGGATTTCTCATCCAGATTCGAAAACCATATTTCAAATGATTTTTTATTATAGAAGGTTACGTAAAAATTTTGAATTATATTTTCCTGATCTTTAATAACTTTTCCAAGTAAATTAATAATTTTACCATTTGCTAAAAGTTTCCGCATATCATTTACTACATTAATAAAAGATACATTTTCATATTTAATTTCATTTGGATTAAATAAATTACATAAATCATCACCAAGTTCATCCTTAATTCTATCATCAAAAAAGATATCAGTAATAGGAGTTTCTAATATTTCTTTTGTTCCACTTTTCTGTTTTTTAGTATTACGTCTAATACTACGCCTAGTACGTTTCTGTTTTTTAATACGTTTACTACGTTTACTATGTTTAATTTGCGCATCAAACTCAGCAGTTTGTTTCTTGATTAATTCATCAATCCTAGACGTTTGTCCGAGAGACATTTCACGATTCATATTTTTTAAAAGAAAAAATGATTTTTTACATAGAACCTCGGTTCCGTTTTTACATATACACAGGAATATGTAATTGATGCAATGTTTCTAATTCATGTGTTGTTGAATGTTCTTTCTTAACCAACCACCATAAATTATTATACGCCAAAAATACTCGGAAACTTCTTAAACAAAGTGGAAAGTCTTTTGTTTTAACACACGGTTTAATACCATGTTTTGTTTTATAATCTGTAACGAACGCTACGTATATATGATGATAATAAAATCTAACTTCTTTCTTCGAATTTACAGGATTTGTAGGATGACGATAATCTTTTAAAACTGGTACATGCTCTATCTTATAAGCATTCAACATATATTTTTTTTTATTAACAAAAAATTTATAAGAAAAAATTATTCGGTCACTCCGTTCGATCACTCCGCGAAAATATTTTCTATCAACTTTCAGTCGGGGCGAAGCCCCTCGAGGCAAAGCCTAGTCAGAGAACAATTGTTCGATAACTCTATCATGAATTTTTTTATCAATATTAATTGTAATGAAGCCATAATCTTTTGACCAAGCATTATTACACGATTGTTTAAATTCATCTTTATTTCTTACACATAAATCTCTTAACAAATCACTTAAGTTTCTTGCATTTATTTCAAATAGTATAAATATATTTGCATTCTTTCTAATAACACTTCCGTCTAATGAATACATACTTTGTGTTAAATAAAATACACTACAGTTATTATGTCTACCTCTTGTGAAATAATTTCTCTGAACTGACTGATTTCTATCATTAACACAATCATCAAAAATTACAATGTTTCATTGTTTTATCTAGTTTACTAGGATCTTGCATATTACCACTATCATCTATTAATTGTATCTTTATATGCTTATTTTTATTGGATTCAACTAACTGATTATTTTTTGCTGCTTCTTCACACCACGAACTTATTTCTTCTTCATCTTCAGATTTTTCATATTCTTCAATATTCTTCATATACAATAATGAAGCAATTGCTGTTTTTTTAAGATTATTTTCAAATCCATATTTTAAAAATTGATAGACGGGTTGTTCTGCTGTTGTTGTATAAATTATAAGATTGTTGTAATCCAAAAAATTTGGAGTCGTTAAAATTTTAAATAATAGATACGTTTTACCACAACCTGATCTTCCGCAAATAACTGACAAAACTTTATTAGATAAATTTGGATGATGATTAAATTTAAGTTTTTTTTATTTAATGGTAGTACTTCACTCATTTTTTAACAAAAAAAATTATTTTTTTTAAAAGAAGAAGAAGAAAATTAAGCTTCTCTAGCTTTGCGTGGGAGTTTATACCTCTCGAACGGGAGTTTATACCTCCCGAACGGGAGTTTATACCTCCCGAACCAAAAGATCTATCATAATCTCTTCACCTCCAAAATTTATTTCTTGTCCTTTCTCATCAGTGATTCTAATGTTTATACTGTTAATAGTTTTTCTTGTAATAGGGAAATATATTAATGTTTGTGGAATTACATTTAGTCTATAACCAATGGGTACAGTAAAAGCTGGAAAACTGAGTATCAAATTTGACAATTTACCATTTATATATCCTCCTTCAATAATGTCACAATGTACAACAATTGAATTTATTTCAGTTATTTTTGGAATCTTCTCACCTAAATGATAACCTTGACTATAGGTTTGTTTATTAAATCCTAATAGCTTTGACAATGATCTATCATGATTTTCGTCTAAAGTAAGAGAAAATTTATTGACTGCCGGTTCAACTGCAAAATGTAATTGTTTCTTATCTTTAAATGGTATACCTAAATGTCTCTTAATTTCATTTGATATTGATTCAACTTCGTAAGAACCAGGAAGAAAAGTTAGTATTTTCCATGTTTTGCCTTTATCAGTAGAATATCTAAATTGATCATTCACATCTTTTATAACATTTTGAATAGTGTTAAATGTGGAGAAACTAGTCAATGCAATTTGATAATTTTTATTTTGTTCTAAATGAAGAATGGGTTCTAAATTACAAGTGTGTGATGAAGTAGTTGTTATAATTTTTAACGTCGTACTAAATTTTGATGAACCCAAAATCTCTGTCAAATTTTCTAAATGATTATTAATTTTGTCTAAATCTGCTGAACACATTTTTTTTAGTTTAAATTTTGAATAAATATCTTTTATAAAAAATTAAAAACAACAACATATTTCAGCTACGGGCGAAGCCCTAGAACATTCGGTTCGTTATACTTTTATAATCCTCTCCATTTAGAATCTTCTTTTCTAACAGTCTTTTCAATATAGCATGAATTTCATTGAAACTAGAATTATGTCCTTCTTTTATTGCCGATATTAAAATATTTAATCTATTTAGTAATTCTTGTGGTTCATCTGGTAAGAATACAGTTGTTTCAGTTTTAAAACCTTTTCCTACTTTAACTCCCGTTGATAATAAATTTTCTAATTGTTTATAACGTCTAAGAGATTTTACTGCACCAACTCTATCTAACATAGCTTTATATTTTATGAGATCTTCTACAGCATAATTATTTAAATCTGCTCCTCTTAAAAGATCAACAAAATTTCTATCTAAATTAAAAGGATATTTATCTGGTGAAAAAATTAAACCTCGAAAAGGTTGTGGAAATATTTCTTTTTGTCCGAGATAAAATCTAGGTATTGTTTGTCCATCTATAAATGAAATAGAATGTTCAAATTGCATAGATTTTGGTAATTTCTTATTAATGTTTGATTCTAGTAATCCATAGTCATCTAATATAGTTTTGTGTTCTGGATCTGTTATATCAATTTGTTTATCATTATTTTTACTTTCTTTTTCAAGAGTTTTAAATGGTTTCATAGTTTTCTCAAAATCAGTTTTTACTTGCTCGGTTTGCTGCATTTTTTCAAACATATCAGATTGAATACCAGCTTTTATCATTCTATGTTGAAGATGATTTTCTTTCATAATATTTCTTTTTTTTTATTAACTCTTCTAATTGTTTTATTCTTCTAAAATTATCAGCTCTAATTTTATCCATTTTTAAAATATAATATTTGAATTTTGTGGTAACATTGGAATACAGCAAAAACATTTTACTGAACAAATTATTTTTTTATTGCTTTGTTGTCTGACATCTTTTCGTTTAAAGTTTTCTCGTCTAAAGATTTGTTTAATAACGTTTTGTCTAATAAAGTTTTTAGTTCTTCTAAAAAAAGTTTTATCATTTTCTTCATTACAAATTTTACCATCACTAAAAGTTTTATCATCCTTTTTATTTTTATCACCAACTTTTTCTGACTGTAATTGAAATGATATTTTATTAGTTTCATTAGCTATTTGATCAAATTTTTCAATCTCATCTAACGTAATAACATTATCATCACATACTCTTTGAAAGTAGTAGTGTAATTTGTCATAGACTTCTTTAATATGTAAATGCTTAGTTTTTAATGATTTTCGTTTCTTAGTTATTAAAGATTTATCTAACATTGTAGCAAGTGAAGTTTCAAAAACACCCGTACCTGTTAAAGCTGTAGCAACTACTAGAATTAATAAAACACCTGAAGATATAACAATTGTCAAAGCACCTAAACTTATTGTTAAGAATATGCCAATTTCTTGTGTTACATTCTTAACTTTGCTCCATCTCTTTCTTAATTTTTTATAATGCTCTAATCTTAATAATAATTGAGATTCCTTATCTTTCATATAGCGTACTCTATCTTTGTGTTTTTCTTTATTCATTTTTTCAATGTCCATTAAAGTAGAACTACGTTCATATGATAACGAAGGATATATTCTTTCGGTTTCTTCCACTTTTGTTTCTTCCATTTTTAAAGAAATATTTTTAGTCACATGATATATTTTAAAAACCTGAAAAATGGATAAAATTCATGAATTTGAAATTCTCAACTTTTCTGGTTTTACAGTGTCCTGGAACGGTCATGATTTTAAGGGTGAAAATTGTAATTCTCAAATTTGAGATTTTGAAAAATTTGAAAATTGGGTATTTTTAAAAACGGTTTTTTCTTCATAACCTGAAAAATGACCAAAATTCATAAATTTAGACCATTTTAAAAGTACCATTTTTTGAAAAATCGGTATCTTTAAAAACGACTAAATTCATGAATTTAGGTCTTAAAAACCTGAAAAAGGGTCAAAATTCATGAATTTATGTCGTTTTTAAAAATACTATTTTTTTGAATTTTATGGTGTCCTGGAACGGTCTTTTGCCCATTACTGAGGTTAGCACCAGCGATCAATCCATGAATAGACAAAATGTTGCTTCAACCGTGTAACTAAATGCAGTGACTTAGACTTACACATGTATAGCATGTTGCTAACATATTCTTTGCTTTTCATTTACAAAATAAGATCCTTTAGACTAGATTTTTGATTATGTAAAAATTTCATGCTTATGCCCCACCTGGACCAAATGTCACGAGCCGCCACTGCATACCAGTAAGCAAAGTTAAACTAAAATCGGAGACAAAATTTCATGGGCATTGCCGGGTTAAAACGCTTGTAATTACTCCGATTAGCTGGGTAGCCCGCGCTTCTGTTAGTGCGATTAAAATATTGATTGCCATTAGTAGGCGGCCTATACTTCGTGTTCATGCTCTTACTTACGTATTTGGAGCTACTATCTAATGGCAATAGATATTTGTATTCAATGCAATACAGCCTGTTTGTTTAGGTTGTAATAAGTTTTACATCGGTCAATCAGGTGATACTCTCCGCCATTGAGTTACACTTCATCGGCAGCAAATCAACAATTCTATATGTGGTTACTTACCCGTAAGCGAACACATACGTGAGTGTACGGTTAATAAGAACATTAAATTCGCAGTCAAGCCTTTTTACAAGATGCTAATAGACTCCAATCGACTGAACAGGGAACATAAAGAGAAGCTATGTTCATAACACAATTCAAGCCACCTCTAAACAAGTTGAAACATATATGATTTTATTTCTGTTCATCTCTATATTATAGCGTCTAAGTTTGAATTTTATTGTTTCTTTATGAAATAAAGATTCACTTAACGCCTTGAGATGCCAATAAACTGGTGAAACATATTGGTGTAAATCGTGTGCCTTTTTTATTTTTCCATATCGATTTACAGTTGCTTTGATTCCGTTTATATATACATTTGCTTGTTTTGTTTAATTTCTAAACCTAAAATACCTGATTGTAACTGATCAGCTATTTTTTTATGGTTCTTTGATTTTTTTGTCAATTTGATGTTTGTAAATTTTAGTTTCAGTTCATTTTTTACATATTTGATTGAATATTATGTAATTGTTCAGTTTAATGCATTTATGGAATATTCTTTTTGTTATTCATACTGTTGCTTTTCGTTCTTTGATAATAATTTCAAAATTATGAATGAATAGCATTTGATTGTGAAATACTTTATTCCTTTTCGCGACGTTTCGGACTCAACTGTGTCCATTATCAAGCTAACATTAAGTGAAATGCATGCTAAAGGATATAAAATTTTCCGAATTATATCCAAAATACAAATATTCCTACAAAATGCACAGTACAAAATTGTTGAACAAAGATATCAATGACAGATATGAGTGAATATAGCAACTGCAGTTAAAAAGTTCTACGTTGACTTACAGCATGGAATCATAAAATTCTTAAAAGAAAAGATATATCAAACATAGATCTGCACTATATTCAGGTGACGAGTCAACCCCTTGTCGTGTTGGTTAAGTGACGGAGAATTGCCTTTGATCTCAATGGCTGCGGCTATTTGCAATGAAGTCGTGTCAGGGAAACGGTAGAGTGTTTGTGTGCTTTTGATTAACTGTCTCGGGTTCCAACTGTGTATTTCAAGGAAATGTAGTTTAATCGAACCATTATTTTCATGTTGTTTACATCTGGTTGAAAGTTGGTTGGTTGTATATCCAATGTATTGAGCACTGTTACAAGTTAGTGATCTCTTGACAATTGAATTGGTATACAACTTTGTGGGTTGATGCTTGTTTGTCCAATTTGCTTTTTATTGCATTGCATAATTTCAGATTCTTATAGTAAATCATGGCATTAATATCTGAGTTGGAGTCTTTCGGTTGAACACTTTTAATTGTTATGCACATTTATGCAGTTTTGAAGATATTAGAGCGGAACTGACTGATCATGATAGCACAGCAGAAGGAAATGATATTATTTTACAGATTGGGCATGTCATGATAGCCTTGGAGAGGTAATATTTGTTAAATTGGCAACTCGATGACCTGCTATTGTTTTCATGAATTAGAAATATAAAACTTCAGCCAAGAAAGCACAATAAGATGTCGACTTTTTCATGAAGACTTCCATTATAAAACGGATCATGAAATTCCCTTGATAATCAGCTTAATTTCCGTTTAGTTGGGATGCTTATTAGCAAATATTCATTCCTTTTCATATCCAACTTGTTTCATACTACTTACAACGAGGAGTCATCTCGCTAGTATATAAATTGGCAAAATTTTGACTTTTTTAGAACTGCTCCAATAATTTTTTGGACCACGGGAGCGCAATCTCCGCAAAAAACTGAATCTTTTCATATAGAAATTTTCACTGTATACAGATACTTTGTTGAGTCGACACTCTACCTATATATCCCTACTCTATGGACTTTTCATTACATAAATGCAGTTGGAACAAATTTCCCCTCTGATGGTGTAAATTGTTAGATTTGAAATTTACAGTGAGCATTTCCCGACGAGACTAACAGGTAATATAATTAAGAGTGTAGATATTCTGAGCGACATGCTTATGCAGTGACTGAATAGACTAAGGACAGAGAAACAACGAAGCATCAGCAATAGCTTTATTATTCGCATCTTTTTACATTCAGCTGGTGGAACATGAGACCTCGTTAGATTTTGATCAATAGAATAGATATTGACTGCAGATCATATCGCTTTCATCACCACAACAGGTATCTCAGCTTTGAAATCGCTGTCAATTGGCGTGTGCTCCAAGGTCTCTGCACGTTCTTTTATACTCTGGAAAAGAATAAACGGTGCATCAGTTCAGGAAATGTTACAAGTTCATCGTTTACGAACACTAATTTCCGCTTTCAGCAAAATAATTCAATGGTGGTTCCCATTTCGTACAGAAATTTCGCTGATAACCAAGGAATGAGCTAGCCAATTTAGCTGTTTTGTGATATCTTCAGCTGTACAGTATTATATCGCAACATTCCTGACTGACATCAAAACATTTAGACATAGCTGTGTAGATTGAAGAGTGTCAGCTCGCATGGGCATAGAATAGGAAGATGCCCACAGAATTGAGCAATTTAAGCACAAAAATTCATTAGTAGCCGTAGACGCTGTGTTTTGCCCTACAATGGCTCGTCAGTACCGCAGAATGGCCCAAACTGGCTTAAAATGTCTAGAATAGCAGAACAACCGGCTGCTCTGCGTATTTTGCCATGACTTAGCGTGCGGCTGATATAATCATAAAAACTGGAGAGTGCCATCTCGCTTGGTGGGCATAAAATAAAAATATGTCGTCAACCCACAGCAAATGCAAGATAAAAAACGTAGAGAAGCCTGTCGTGCAGTCCTTCAGATTGCTCAACCATTTCAATCTACACTGTAAATCGCTCAATACCAATCACATGCGAAAGGTGCATACCAAAATATTTTTTGCTATATTTCTGTATTCTCTTGGTATATATTTGTATGCCTCTCGTATGTTCTTTCAAATGTCGCATGCTTTACATACTAAAGCCATACCAGCACAATGTTAAAGGAATACATCAGTGACGTCTTAAATGCATGATTTAGAGGCTTTTGTCAATGAAGATCACACGTATGTTACTGCTGTTTTGTAATTAGTAAAATAATGACAGTTAATAGTCAAACTTACAATACTGAATTCGATTTTAATACATGTAGGTCTAAGGCATTTCATAAATAATCAGTAATTATTTAACCATCAACAATTGTGCATTATGTAATTTTGAAATTAAGCACATTATCAATCCGAAATAAAAACACATTATAATTCATGAACGCACAAGTAGTTATGTTTGAGATATATAAGTCAACATGGTTGCTGGAAAGTTATCGTTTTACTGAAATGATGTTTATCAACTTAGTTCATGGAAATGAGCTAATTTTGAGTCTTATTACATTAGACAAGTAGCAACGATTGCATGCGGCTTTAATTTCACAATAAATCTAATTTAGTTAAATATCACACTTTCAAAAAGAAATATTCACGACTGGTATTATTGGAAAAAAGTTATTTGACAGTAGTATGTAATATAACTTATTTTTTGCTATGTGACTTAAAGCTCCTCATACGAAACACATACGAATGAGGACCAATTTGCATCGGGCCTCGTATATAAAACATACCAACAACTCGTATTTCATTGCAAAACAGCCAATCACAGATAGATTAGTTCGCATCGCTACATACCAATCACATGCGAAAGTAAGTGAGGTGTCGTATGAAAAACATGCCAGTTCTCTGTAAACATACGAGAATCTCATATCAAGTGTTAGTTTCAACTTGTATGAGAATTTGGTATATGTGTGTATGTAATTTTCGCATCCAGCGATTTACAGTGTAGTTTAGGCTATTCTGAGCCGCACTGACGAGTCCTTGTAGAGTCTCCACTAAAGTCAATCTGACAGACAATTGTTTGTTTTGCATGAATTGAGGATCGCCGTAGAGAAATTCGAAAAATTCCTCCTTTCTCCGCATCTCATCAAATGAGAAACTCAAGTTCAAAAATTTGATTGAGTCCTTCACAAATATCTTCTTCATGATTAGAGACTTCTGGTGAAGTAGAATGAAGTATGTAGCGGTGATTTGGTACAAGAGTGAAATGTAGAGTTAATGTCAGAAAATGAGGACACTCTCGCCTGGAATACCGAGCAAAAAAAACTTTAATTTTGAAAATAATTCATGCAACAAAAGGCTAATAGGTATACCCGTACAGAAATAATTGGCATGAATCATACTATGAAACATTCGTATGAAGCATACTATGAAACATACTATGGACATGTAACGCTCTGTCGGGCCATACCCTGGCATACGTATGATTCATACTATGACTTAACATAGTATGAAACTTAGTATGAAGCATACCCTAAATCACACTCAGCAAAATCATACTATGAAACATACCATGAAAAATCATATACGTATTCATACCAGACACACTGTGAAAACGTAGTATGAATCATAGTATGGAACAGACGTATGAAGCATACTATGAAACATACTATGAACATGTAACGCTCTGTCGGGCCATACCCTAACATACGTACGATTCATACTATGACTTTACATAGTATGAATCATATTATGAAAATAGTATGTATACTCATATGGTACACGCTGTGAAAACATAGTGTGAAACATAGTATGGAACAGACATACGAGACACAGTATGAGACGTACTAAGAGCATGTAACGCGTTGTCGTGCAATACGCATGAATCATACAATGAAAATATGTACGTATACTCATCCTGAACACGCGTGAGTTTTCGGAGCATGTTTCTGACATAAAAATGAAACATATATGCATACAGCAGTATATCGTACGAAGGAATATCATACATGAGCACATATGTTTTGATGTTGCACATATATTCTATAACAGCATGAATTCATTATTATATGCACCATTTGTCATGTGAATAATATATGTAATATGCATTCTGTATTCAATATATCGTACTTTAATCTGAAAGGGAACACAGTCAAAAACACCTTGTGTCGCCGGTAACATGCTAAATGTAGCAAGTCAACTGATTTAGATACAAAACATTTCATGAGGGAGACAGCTATTAGCAGCATTTTAAGATCATAATAACTACAATTTCTCATACGTTAAAATCACATTTATGGCATTCATTTGTTATAACACACGAACGACGTACCCATTTGATCAAAGATAAACATTTTTGGATGATTTTTTAAAATCAAAGTTCGAGTGAAGAGGACGGTACCATAAACCCTTAAGCAGAAGATAAAAAAGAAAGTGAAGCAACTCGTTAGCATTCAGTAACATAAACAATCTTAAAAGAATCCGTTATCGTTATCTGTAATGCAAGCAGCTAATAACAATGCTCCCACGTCAAGACAGTGTGAAGTTAATTGTTTTGACGTTCATACAGGTTCATCTATGCTTTCAATGGAAATAAACTAATGCCTATTATTAGAGAAGTGAAAGGAACCAGGAGCCTTCTGAGTTAGACTGGACAACCCTGATGGGCATGATGGAAAACTTCAGATACAATGACACACTAGTAAAAAAATTATACACGTTTATGATAAGGTGGCAATTTCTCAAGCAATAACAGGAAAGATGAATAATCAAAATAAATATCAACAATATTTTTCGAAACTAATTGAATTAGTTTTTATTACTTTCATGAATCATGTTTGATAGAATTACTTATCAAAAATGTGTTGGTGCTCAAAATATCGCTTAATCAATGGCAACTCAAGGAAATTATATTAGTAACACTTTCATATTTAACTTTTAGATTACTCTAAAATGGACTTTCAAATTTTTACTGACGTTGTAGAGATCCACAATACACATGGGATTACTAATTCTTTGATCAAAACAAAGCTACAAGACACGTCATTATTTCGTTTAAACAAGAATAATACCTGCTCTTATATGATAATCGTTAATCAAATTCTTATGATATCATCATGTTATGTAAACAAAATTTATGATAAATTTTCAGCTTGAAGCAACGACTTTTTGCATGAGGTATCTAAAAAGCATGAACAATATATACATACAGTCATGGAAAAATATAGCACCCGATAAGTTGCAACACATTGTTGGCAGCAATCGATGTCAATAACCACAAATCAACATTCGCTAGTGTTATACTATGATCTAAACGAAGGAATGCGATCATGCTGATGCTGCGGACAGTCCATAAATATCTGCTGATTTGAGTTAACACTACACAAAGAAACCAACATGATGTTGATAAAATGGTTTGGAAGTGCCACTTCGTTCATTTCGTTCTAGATCGCTATCGGCTTTGGCTTCGCGCGGTACCGACTTAACTGAGTTTATGAAAGGTCAAATTTATGCATTAAGGACTCATGCATTGTTTTCAAAACCAAAAATAGCTGAGTGCTTGAGCATTTCAGAGAACACGGTCAAAAAGTATCGTTAGAGATTGTCTGTCGATGGACAAGCTGAAGGAAGCAACCGAGGTGCTTGTGGGCGGAAGAAAGTGACCGAGAAGATGAAAAGATTGTCAGGATGTCTTCAGAAAATCCTTTCATGTCTGCCAGAGAAATAAAGCAGGACTCGCATCTTGAATGTGACAGAAGAACAATTTCGAATCGGTTGCGAGATGCTGGTCTCAAGTCCTTTGCACCGACAAGGAAGACTCTACTGACTGAAGACCATAAACATTGCAGACTTGAATGGGCTCGGCAAAAATCCAATTGGAACTCTAGAAGGTGAACGACAGTTGCTTTCTGACGAATCGCGATTCTGCCTAGGACAATCCCGCGTGCTGTATGTTCGAAGACCCTTCGCATACCGATATTCGGAACCTTATGTTTGCAGCATTCCCAGTAGGTCCATGCCTCATGCAATGGTATGGAGAGCATTTTCTGTAAACGGCTTCACGGATTTAGTCAGAATCGAAACCCACATTGATTCTGAACAGTATACTAATATTCTTTTAGAGAACGTCGCGCCAATTTGGCCCATGATATCTCAAGGAAAAGGCATTTCCTAACAAGACAATGCGCCTATCCATACTGCCCTTCGAACGCGAACATTTCTCCAACAAAATGATATCAGCATCCTTGACTGGCCTCCTTACAGCCCTGATATGAAACCTATCAAAAATGTGTGGGGTAGAATGGAAGTGAAATTGCAAAGGGAATATCAAAATCCGTCTGACAGTGACGAACTTTTTGCAACATTAGAAGAAATTTGGAGAGAACTCATGGAAGTACGAAGTTATCGGAAATCCCTAATTTATTCGATGACTGATCGTGTGGAAGAACTCATGCGTGCTGAAGGAGGCATCACAAGATTTTAATATTGTATTTTTATCACTATCATGATGTTCATTTATCGGAGTAATAACAGGTATGTGAAAGTGACGCAGGAACAAGTCCTGTGTTTTCATTTTTTCACCGGGTACTACATTTTTTCCATGACTGTTTATATGAAAGAATTTCATTATCACAAGAATCAGAACTATTGACGAATTAGTCATCTGCAAATAATGTCACTATATGTTAGCAAAATAGTTATATAATACTAGACGAAGATAATTAAATGAAAAATATTTATTTCCAATGACCTGAGATAACAATGGGTACGTCTTTCATCAAGAAGTTGAACAACAACATTTTGAAATGCGTATACTCAACGAGAGTTATATTTGATATCACCCATCAATTTTGTATAGATGACTGATTAACAGCATCCTTCAGCATGGGTACAAAATTCGGGTTAAGCATCAAACATCATAGTAGAAAAAATTGCCACTACCCAACATAGATTACTCCTGCACAATAACATGTAGTATATTTGTATACGGTATGAATTTAAATAATTAATTATGACAATGTTTCACAGTAAGTTAATACGTACGTATGCGAAATTCATACTTATGCATACGATGTTTCATACTATATTAAAGCATACATATGCGTAATACGTTTTTATTCATAGTATATTTCATAGAATGTCAAGACATACGTATGCATCGCTCATAATTATGCATACTATGTTTCATAGTATGTTAATACATACGTATGCGCTATTCATAATTATGCATACTATGTTTCATAGTATGTTAATACATACGTATGCGCTATTCATAATTATGCATACTACGTTTCATAGCATGTTAATACATAGGTATGCGCTATTCATGATTATGCATACTATGTTTCATAGTATGTTAATACATACGTATGCGCTATTCATATTTATGAATACTATGTTTCATAGTATGTTAATACATACGCAATAGTATGTTAATACATACGTATGCACTATTCATACTTATGAATACTATGTTTCATAGTATGTTTATACATACGTATGCATTATTCATAATTATGCATACTATGTTTCATAGTATGTTTATACATACGTATGCGCTATTCATAATTATGCATACTATGTTTCATAGTATGTTAATACACACGTATGCGCTATTCATAATTATGCATACTATGTTAATACATACGTATGCGCTATTCATATTTATGCATACTATGTTTCATAGTATGTTAATACACACGCAATAGTATGTTAATACATACGCATGCACTATTCATACTTATGCATACTATGTTTCATAGTATGTTTATACACACGTATGCATTATTCATAATTATGCATACTATGTTTCATAGTATGTTAATACATGCGTATGCGCTATTCATAATTATGCATACTATGTTAATACATACGTATGTGCTATTCATATTTATGCATACTATGTTTCATAGTATGTTAACATACGTATGCGTTGTCATACTATTTTTCATACCTTTTCATACTATGATTCATACGGACTTATTTCTGTACGGGTAGGCCTAGAGCAACAAAAATGAATTGAATAGCAAAGACTTATTAATAACGAGTCGATTAATGTATGTGTTGAATTGAAAACAGCGCTCGTTGGAGATCTGTCGCAAAAATTTGCCACCAAGTCTGTCGCGCTCAAGCACTTTTAGTGATGGCCAAAGTAGATGTGACACCATTTTTTCGTGTAAGCGGTAGACACGTCGGTTTGGAAATAGCCTCAAAGTGGAATAACGGGTTAGATGCAAGATGCATAAAAAAGTTAAAAGTCGTCTGTCCTTGATTATGTGTTGACCACTCTGGTATTGTTGACATTTGTGAACTTTTTTTGAAGAAAGCAATCCGCTTGCATAATTTGTGAATTAAAATGCCACAAAAATGTTGTTTGATGACATAACATATATTCGCGAGGCCTTTCGTCCGGTTCTCGTCTGGCCAATACACCGTCATGACTTTACCTGCATTGATCAATAACAATGTATTGTTCATGTCATCAACCAAAATATTTATGACATTTTTCATTTATAAATGGTAAGATTAATTGGGTGGCCCCGCCTCGGATGATCATGAACATGCTTCTAAGCCCTTCAGAAGTGTCTGCGGCACGAAGCGCCGGCTGTTTTTAAATCAACTTTTTTTTTTTTTTTTTTTAAATTTGAATGTATTGTTCATGTCATCAACCAAAATATTTATGACATTTTTCATTTATAAATGGTAAGATTAATTGGGTGGCCCCGCCTCGGATGATGGATTGCCCTGCTACTGGACCGCATTCACCCGAAAAAGAGAAAACAATGATTACGAAACTGGAATGTTCTATCTCCTTCACCCGTTGTTCATACTCGTGCTGGCGTCGCTTTTCTTGCTTACATGTATGTGTGGTATCGTTCTTCTTGCATGAACATGCTTCTAAGCCCTTCAGAAGTGTCTGCGGCACGAAGCGCCGGCTGTTTTTAAATCAACATTTTATTAAAAACCGGTCAATAAATCGAAGGAGAGAATATTGGAATTTTCCGTCATAACATGTTGATCTCGAAAAATGCAATATCATTGTAAACTGCAAACCGCAAATATCTGCTAAAATTAACAACTAAAATTAGTTTCACGGTTTTTTACAGTCTGAACTGGTAATATTCGTAAAAACAGACGTTTGTTTTATCTGACATTAATGGATTTTAACTGTTACGTCATCACTCATTACGTTGTGACGTCATCATTTTAACAGACATTTACGGATATTTTCTGTGAACCTTTTCGGTGAAGCTTAACGGTTATTTTAGTTGTTTTTAACGGTGTACAGTTTACAGTGGTTGGCACTTTGTACTAGTTCCTTAAATGCATGCTATGTATTACAATGTAAAAGTGGCTATGTAGTACATTAATCATTCATTTGATTTGAATGACGTTTTCTCCTCATCTAAAGCGATCTTCCTGCATCGTTGAACTATTACGATTTTGAGCTGTTTAAACATTATCTCAAATATCGTATCAATTACGCTATTTATATAACTCAGAATTTGAGAATGTGATGCATGTGAAGGTACTTACTTCTTTTGCAGGCGGCCTTTCTAACTACCTTCCAGCGTTGATACGTGTTTTCGAAGCATCGAGAACGGATTTTTCCAACGCATGTTTGTTTTCCTGACACCTTTGCCCAGCCCACACACCTTCGTATTTGCATTGGACACTTCTTTCGAAGGAATTGGTCTAAAATGTGAGGCGGATTCATTTGTTATCAGGATGCATTCAAATTGCAAAATTATTGCTTGAAAAAAAAACGATCTGTGATAGAAGACAAAATGGAAAATTATTTTCTTTTCCCATCTTGTCGACCATTAGGCTATTGAATTGTCGAAGACAACACTCAATAATAGAAATAGGCCCTGCCCTACATCATTATGATATCTGTGTTGAGTTTTGCTGAACAAAGATAACGTAAGTTAAGCTAACAGTGTATATGACGCATGTGGTATAGTGATTATGACTCTCATTGATGTTTTCAAGTTTCCTTAGCTCAATCCCTGATCCCAGGATTGCGTTTATACCAATCATTTGAATCACAGCTGCATGCTCATCCCCATATTGGTCATAAATGTAAGAGGTGGCCTGATTAACAAATGACAAGCTCGGAATTCTGGACCACACACCAAGAAACAGTTCAAGCGCAATCTCCTGCTCAAACATCCATAGATTAGTGCTCATTAAATAGGAAGATGTCGTCAGACTTTAACAATTTAAGCACAGCAATTCCTTGGCAGGCGTAGACGCTGCGTTTCGCCCTACAAGGGCTCGTCAGCACGGCTCGGAATAGCCCAAACTAGCTTAAAATATCTAGAATGGCTGAACAAGCTGAAGGACTGCACAACAGGCTGCTCTGCATTTATTCATCCTGACTGTGTCGCGGCTGATAATCATAAAGATTACAGAGTGCCAGTTCGCCTGGGCATTGGATAGAATTGTACAAGTCTGAGGACAGTGCACATTGTTTTGAGAGATTTCACATTGTAATTGGCTAATTCTTTCTGTTACTATATGTATGCTGATAGCTTCATGGATAGCGGGCAGTTAACAATTGGTGATGCAAATTAGTAAGCCGCAATGCCGTTTGACAAATTGACAGGAGAAATCGTGCTAAGTATAGAAAAGTAAAAGTTCTTTAATCAATTATGACATTCTCAATAATGGAATGCAATAAATTATGTCCATCAAAGTTTCCGTCAATTCATTTCTGCACTCATCCTTTCATCAACTACATTGTAAACCGCTCAATACCAATCACATACGAAGGATGCATACCAAAATATTTTTTGGTATATTTCTGCATCTATTTGTATGCCTTTCGCATTCTATTTCAGCTGTGGCATGCTTTACATACTAAAGCCATACCAGCACAATGTGAAGGTACTTACTACTGTTTTGTGAGTAGTGAGATAATGACATTCAAGAGTCAAAATAGCTCTTGTAAATAAAAATTGTGCTATCATTTTTATCACAAAAAAGTGCTATCCACATTTTTGTCTGCAAGTATTGCACGATAAGAGTTTTCACGTATAACAATCGAGAGAACAGTTTTCGAATGTGTACGTACTTCCACAGAGCGAGGATGCGAAAATGCCATGTTTAGCAATGCTTGAAGATTTCTTCCTCTCTCCTTTTCAAAGATTTCGAAGAGTTTTGCAGAAATACAGAAATCTCCTGTCTCATTAAAGTTCTTGCAGACACGCTGAAAACTGTAACGTTATGTGAAAACTGTCAAATGATGACGCATGGGTCTCGATCATAAAGATGGATAAAAATAATGAATTTGATGGAGGCACTACTATGCGATATCAATACTTGTAAGGAAGCTTGGGCCGCATCACAGTTAAACAGTCAATTTTGAAAATGTTGAGTGGGCCGCCGACTGGCCATCCATGCAAAATAAAATGCAGTTTTATTATGTAATGATTACGAAGGACCCGCGACAAGATGGTGTATAACATACTCATGTTTCTGTGCCTTATCCGTTGCATATTAGTCCTTCTTCGTGGTTCTTTTCCTGTACATCTGACATCTGATTTCAATGTATATTGTACAGTTTTACCACTGCAGCTGCTTTTGCAAACGCCTGTCGTAATGATGAAGCACCTTCTCTTGACTCTGATTCTTTTAGAACTTTTTGTACACACTTTGTCTCTAAATAACAGTTGAGCTGAAATAAAAATGGCATTGTTTGTTATGCTCGCATCTTCAGTCAACCGACAGACATAATCAACACATAAGTTGAATTTCAAATTAAACAAAATTACACACAATAAACGTAAGGTAGGTATAATGAGAATTACCTAATGAAGTTGCCTTCACAATTTTGAATGGTATTTCCGTTTCACCTGGGCAGATAACTGCCGGATTTCGCACATTTGGTCCTTTGCACCAGCAAACACAATTAGGTACAGGAAAGCCACCATTTTTACACAACTTCAGTGGACATTTGGCTGCAATACAAAGTGTCATCAAATGAGACGCATCTACTGACCGGAATGGTCTTACAACTACAGCAATGTTCTACAAGTGTTCATTATGGACTGAAGAACAATCTCATTTCCAAATGCTCTGTGGAAATAAGCATCAAGGCAAGTAAAAGCAACCGGACAAGATTATATATCGAAATTAGTGACTGACTGGGGTATAGTTGAAGATCTGTTGGAGGCTTTAGAGGTCAACATATTACAGCCACTGGCGGGCGCGATTCAATTTTCCCGCGATTCTGATTCTTGCGACTCAGCGCACGATTAATCGAAAATCGCGCGATTCTGAATATTTTGAGATTCAATAAGTTTATAGTTAATTTTGCTTCATTATTTCTCTTTTTTATACCATTTTTCATTAAAAACTTGATTATTTCCATTAAAATTGAGAGCATGTGATACTCATATCAAACTGGAATAATAACTACTTTATTGATCTATTTACTTAATCTAGTAAGTATAGTATATCTATTATTTTGATTTATTTATTATTCTACTGCTCATCTGCCATCATAGAAGTATTGAAAGTACTACATCATATGTACATTTACTATGAAGTTCATTATCAATATTTCTGGTTCTTTTGTTCTTAATCAATCATATTTTATCGAACATGGCCGTGGGAGTGTAGTCAATTTATTCTATCAGACGTGAGATAGGCATAATTATGCATCAATTAAATCAAACTATTGGACTTATAACGCTTGCAAAGAATTAGCAAACCTAATAGAGAGATATCCTCAGACTTGAACAATTTTAAGCACAAAATTTCTGTAACATCATTAGACACTGCGTTTCGCCTTTGTTAGATTAAACTTGAAATTTAGTCACTTGAAACTAAGGTACCCGGTTCAGGAGGAGAGAGAGAACAAATCTCGTCATACGCATCAGACTTCTTAGTTAGTTGTGTTATCAAAGGTAAAAGCCAGAGAGAAAAAAACCCGCCCACATAAGAGGCGGCGTACATCAAAAACAGTGATCGACAAGTAAGGCGCGATTGCACGTTCGCTTGCCCACGCTAGAGGCGACTTATCAAACAGTGCGGAAATTAATGATACAAGTACAGGTGGACTCCATCACTTAACAAATGTTTTACATACTCCCCCTATGATTATCAAAGATAATCATGAATGGAATCAGTTGCAGCACATTCGAGAAGAAATAGTCGCTCCAAGGGGCGGCGAATTTGAGAGGATTTTGTCTTCAGTCCAGCTGCACGAATCTTGCCATCTCGGCCAGGGAAGAGTTGAGTTACACGTGCGAGGGGCCATTGAAGTCGCGGAATTTTGACGCCATCAGGAGGGGCCACTAGAACAATGTCGCCCACGCTCACAGAATTGGTTCGCTGCTGTCGGTGTCTTCTTCAATTCCGAAGAGAGGTCAGGTATTCTCCCTTCCATCGATTCCACAAATGAGAGGCAATAACTCGCCGATGACCGAGTAGACGGGAAAGCGAATCAGGTGTCGAGGGAGGATCGATGGGGTTGATCGAGTAGGATCCATGTTGATCGCAGGAGGTGATGCTCCAAACAGGAAATGGGCTGGAGTCAAAGAGTGACTATAATCCGATGAATTTGTTGATATTGGTCGCCGATTGATCCGATCCTCCAACCCATTTAGGACAGTAAGTAGTTCGGAAAGGGAAAGAGAAGTTTTACCGAGAGTTTAAGACAGCAACGCTTGATCGTGCCTATCATTCTCTCCCAAAAACCGCCCCACCAGGGAGCAGCAGGAGGAATGAGACTCCACTTAACATCAGACATCAGAAGCTTAGACAAAGTTACAAAGGATTTGCCGTTATCACTTAAAAAGAAAGAAGCCTTACCTCGTCTAGAGAAAAAACGTTTGATCGCAAGACTAGTTTCTTTAACATCTAGTGCTAAAACTGCTTCTAAGTGAACACATCGCGTAACGGCGCATGTAAAGAGAACCCACATCTTTTGACCGTCGCGGAGAAACAAAGGACCAAAATGGTCAAGACCGACCTTTTCGAATAGACGGGCCGGGCTAGTACGAAAGTCAGGCAATGAGCCTTCAGGGGACTTTAAGGAGCGGGATTGAATCCTGCGACAGCGAACGCAATTGTAAATAGTTTTCTTTACAAACTGTCTGCATTTTTGAGTCCAATAGCTTCTGTTAATTTCTATAACGGTAGAAGCAACGCTCAGGTGATACAAACGATGATGCGTTTGGAGAACGATGAGGTGAGCAAGTGGTGAAGGTATTGGCGGCCATGGAAGTGAAGGCTCCCCATTGCGAGGTTGACAGATAATTAATTTCCTATCTGGATCAAACACAGGATGGCCGTCAAAAATTTGAGAATTTGGAGATACAAGTGCTCCCCCCGTGAGAAGCTTGTAGTCTTTGAGACAATGAGATTTTTGGGAAGACTGAATCAATTTGTCTAGACTGGCTGCTTCTTCTTCAGCAGAAAGATCATCAAACTTTCGCTCTGACAAGGGTTTAAGACAGTTGTGACAAAAGCGTCTTAACCATGCGACCACTCTCACAGCTTTTCTCAGGGAGGTATACCTCTCTACAGGAAATGGCTCAAACTCTTCATCGTGAGTAGTAGTATGAATGACTCTAATGGGAAGTGGGTCTAAGGTAAGCAGAAAACTGGGTCCACTGAACCATGTATGACAAGAAGATAATGCTGATGCTGACATGCCTCGACTAGGGTAATCAGCAGGATTGTGAATTCCATCAACGTGACCCCAACTTTCAACGTCTGTCAATTTTCGTATTTCTTTTACTCGGTTGTGAACAACTATGTCCGATGGGGGCTTGGCTATCCATGATAAAACGATCGTAGAGTCGGACCAGAAAAAAGAGCGTGGAGACTTAAGACCTAGACTGCGAATGACAAAATCATGGATTCTTTCGGCTAGGAGAGCAGCCATTAGCTCCAAGCGTGGAAGGGTCAGTTTGGGTTTCAATGGAGCAACGCGAGCCCGAGAGTACAGGAGACTGACGGAATGATTCGCCTTGACATATAGAACAGCGGCACATGAAACATGAAATTCGGATTCTTCGTTAATGACAACCTTTCGCGGGACAGAGATGAACTGACCGTTTGATTCTCTCATGAGTTCATTATATTCCTGTCTCACAAGCTCTTTCAAAGGCTCGTCCCAGTCATCACACGAAGCCCATAAAGATTGGAGAAATATTTTGAGTCGAATCAACCAAGGACTGCACAATCCAAGAGGATCAAAGATTTGAGCGACTGCAGAGGCTACTTGCCTTCTTATGGAGCAGATTTGGACTGTTAAGGAAAGCGTAATGACATCAGAGGCAGGTGACCATAATACACCTAACACAGACTTCGTATTTGGCGGTGGATCAGCATCCCATAGATGTTGAGCAGAAGGAAGCGAAACAAATCCTGTAAGGTTCATGCCAGCAGAACGGAAAATTCTCTGAGAATTTTGCTTGAGATGAAAAACTTGCTCAGGAGAGTCATGGCCTGTAATTACATCATTCATGTAGAGGCCATCTTTCAAAAGCTCTATAACAGAGGAACTTTCATTTTCAAGAGTTGGAAGGTGATGATTGAGCACTCGAAGAAGGAGAAAGGGACCACAGTTAAGACCGAACGGGACACGGGTAAAACGACTAACACGCAAACGTTTGTCATCGTCATACCAAACAATCTTTAGAAATTCACGGTCTCTCTCATTGACTGCAATCATTAAAAATGCCTTCTCAGTATCAGCAATAAGTGGGATAGGGTAGGTTCTAAATCTGACAAGGATACTCGTTAGGTCAGCAAGGAGGTTGGGGCCTGAACTCAGGCAATCATTCAAAGAAGGTCCTTTCCAAGGATTAGCAGATGCGTCATAAACAATGCGGAATTTGCTGGAAGAGTGAACCGAGTGATGTGGAATGAAGTTACCCGAATCTTCAGAAGCCGGCTCAAGAATATTCAATTTTTGATATTCTTGTAGAGTTTCGCTATACAACTTCTTTTTCGATAACGGAAGGCGGAGGAATGATCGATTACGAAGATTGGCTTGAGTCAATGACATACATGGTCTGGAATCGCTTAACCAAGGCAATGAAACTTCAAACCTGTCATCCTTGAAAATGGAGTCAACGGTTGCTGTGGACTTAGCATTCACAGGTTCGATCCCGATAACATCGAGATCACAAAGTCGATAAACGTCCTCAGAGACTGAAGTTCGGAAATATTTGGATACAGAAACAAGAGAATCAGATGAAGAAGCCACAACCCCTCCGTCAACGTAGCCAAAGACAATAGGAATCAATGAGAGTCGTTCAGATTTGATAATTTGTCCCGATTCTAAAATCAAAGGAATGCAGTCCATGCCAAGTAATATGTCAATTGGAAGAGTGGAGGTCTGGGATTCGAAATCATCCGCAAAGCTAAGTGTAGGAAACTTAGATTTGAGTACTTCAATCTGAACTGGAGTAAGACCATGAGTAGGCCGACAAATCTTATCACCAGAGACAAGGACGACGCTAATCCAATTGTTGTGCAGAGATGAATATAATTCAAATGACTAAGAGTTTCTTTTCTTTGCCTCTGAAACAATCTCACCAAAGAGTTCAATTCTAGTGTACCGAGATCCAACGAAAGAGGGATTTAGTTGATGAACTAATGACTCGAGAATATAACTTCCATCCGATCCTGAGTCCAAGAGAATGCGAACATTACGAGATAAGCCACGAATTTGAACAAGGGCAGTTCTAAGAATAGGCAATAAACGATCACCAGTCTGACCACCTGAGACTCGAGAACTTGATGCAGACGTTAGCGTAATAGTTTCAGGCCTAGCATTACTTGAATCATGAGTAGACAAATGATTGTCGGAATCCTTATGAAGCAAAGCATGATGAACACGATTACATTTATTACAGCGTGATTTTGATTTACAATCTTTACAGAAATGATGACCGAAGCAGTTAAGACAGAGCCTTATCTTTGACTGTCCTAGAGCGGTCATCAACACTCATCGATGTAAAGAAAGAACAATGGAAAGGAGAATGAATCGAGTTCGAGCTACACAGTGGACATGTGCGATCAGAACTAGCAACTTGAAGTGCGTTCACAGCTGTAGCAGGAGACCTACGAGATCGAGGGGTATCCGAACCTACTGACTTGAATTTCGCGCCGTGAGAGGTAGCGAGAGTTTCTAAAGCTTTAATTTCAACCTTAGCAAAGCTAAGAAGCTTAAAGAGATCAAACTTTTCTTTAGGTGAAAGAAATATACGCGACCATTCTATGTGAACAGATCTGGGTAATTTCCCAACAAAGAGAGTGTTGCGTATGAGGAGTCGTTTGGTCACGGAAGGATTGGTATTTATTATCAGTTTACATACATGCACACCCGTACGCCTGGGAGGTTCAGGCTCGACTGTCGGTAGCCGCGCATTACAAATTTCAAACTCAAACACATAAAAGCAATATCACGTCAATACAATAAAGAAGATTGCGATAAGCCCACTGTCTTTCGCAGTCACAGAAATCGTCACACTCCCTAACAAGCCTAAAAGAACTGACAGATTAGCGCCGCGGATATCTGCGAACCGTATTCGCGCTGTTTGCCGATCTCCTTTGAGCTTGACTCACTGGCACTGAATGATAAGTTTCGTAGTAACCATTTTTCAGCATATCCGTTGTTTCACATCATATGTTGCATTCCCTTTCTCAGTATCACGATTCTCGTTGGTGTAGAGTCATGTCGTATAGCTTGCAATGGAATGAGAAATGGAGTTGTTCCGTTATTTCGTTTGGAGAACTGCGAATATTTGCAAGGGTAATAATCTTTCATTTGACTGAATTCTCGAATTCATCAGATACGAATGAACGTCCGGAAATCTTGAGTATAAATCAATGATTGTCAATAGAGTCTTTCCTTCAAGGAGTTGAGATGGTCCTGTAAGGTCTATTGCACTTATTATGGATCAGTTCGTGTAGAATGCAAGGTGCAAAACATGCAATGCCTGCAAAATTCTTCGATAGCCTTATCCATTCCAGCCAATATGTAAAAGGTCGGAGAAGTGATTTTCATTTTGTTAGCTCCAATGTGACCTTCGTGAGGGGAATCACCGTTCTCAAATAATACAAAGTCCTTTGTTCCATTCAAAGAAAGCTGGTAGCGAATTTGTTGAATGTTTTCCAAGATTGATCAATCCAATCGTTGTTAATTGCTCTTATCACTGTTGACAGTTCATGATCTGCTGTTGTTGCCTCTGCAACTTGCTGAAGGAGGTAAACATTTCAAAACTGCACATATCGTTGTTTCAGATACAGTTTCTTCTTCTGTCTGTGGAAACTCAATCGAATTGCGTGACAACGTATCAGCTAGGACATTGCTCTTTCCGGAAATATGGATTAATTCGAAATTGTAATGCTGAATACTTATCATCCATCTTTGAATTCTGTTTGAAATCAGATCAATGGGTTTCTGCACAATCGGTAAATGGTCCGTTTCAACGACGAACGATGCTCAACCAAATAAAGACGAAATCTGTTGATAGTAAACACGATCGCAAGAATTCCCTTTCAAGAATTTCTTCAAGGAAACTTCTTTTCATTTTCCGATCCAACTTTTGAGGTGATGGTTTCATCGCATTTCGCCTTGTTTAATCGCTCCGGCAATTTGCGTATACTTGATTTGTTATCAACCACTGTATTGATCGAATATCCCAAAACTTGCCGTCATCGTCTCCATGTCTAACTCCCACTGTCTTTCGCAGTCACAGAAATCTGGACTTAGATATCAATCGTCACAGAGAGGAGCAAGTAGAATGTCGGAGAAGGAAAATCTTAAGGTACAGGCAGAAGAAGAAGAGGAAGAAGAAGTACCAGGGCTTACTTCCTCCATGAGCTGGTGGATTTCTCGAATTGACGATTCAAATGTGTCCACGAGGCGACGAAAAGATGGAATGTTATTGTCAGTAGCAGCGGGAATGTGAACCAGCCGATCAGCATAGAGTCCGATGAGTAGAGATGGCTCCCCGAATCGCTGTTTGAGCAGTTCGAGCGTTGATTGATAATTACCAGAGGTGCAAGGAATCCCAGAAACGGCATTTTTCGCTTCACCTCGTAGTGAAGACAGGAGATAGGTGAACTTGTGTACGTCAGGGATGTCTCGATTGTGTACACATGCGGTGAATTGATCGTAGAAGGGCCGCCATAACAGGAAATCGCCATCGAAGGTCGGCAGCGAAAGGCGTGGTAATCCAGTGAAAACTTGAGTAGATACATCGGAGGCTAGGGCACTTGTAGTCTCGGTATCTTGTTGTGAGTTACTGTTCGATTCCTCTTCACCAAGTCTAGTCGAGAGGATTACCCGATATGACGTCAATCTATCATCCGTCTCTTGATGTTCGGAGATTTAAGTTATATATTCTTCCTCGTCGTCTATGAGTTCAAGGAGGGCGATGGTGGCGGCTTCTATCTTCATCGATGACGACAGAAGTTTTTCATGCAGAGTCTTGATACGCGTCTTGTCCGTCTTCTCATCAATAGCGTCGATATCTGAGAAGAGGCGTTGTAAGTGAACTAAGTAAGCTCGTCGATAGGCTCTGGCCTTGCGAAGTGAGTCCATTCCCGGGTCGCGGTACCAACAAATGTTAGATTAAACTTGAAATTTAGTCACTTGAAACTAAGGTACCCGGTTCAGGAGGAGAGAGAGAGAGAGAGAACAAATCTCGTCATACGCATCAGACTTCTCAGTTAGTTGTGTTATCAAAGGTAAAAGCCAGAGAGAAAAAAACCCGCCCACATAAGAGGCGGCGTACATCAAAAACAGTGATCGACAAGTAAGGCGCGATTGCACGTTCGCCTGCCCACGCTAGAGGCGACTTATCAAACAGTGCGGAAATTAATGATACAAGTACAGGTGGACTCCATCACTTAACAAATGTTTTACACGCCTCAAAATGGTTCGTTAGTACGACTCGGGATGGTCTAGACTATCTTAAAATATCAAGAATTTGGCACTCTATAATTTTTATGATTATCAGCCGCACGTCATATCAAGGATAGATAAACACAGAAGAGTCCGTTGTGCAGGCCCTTGCTGAAGCATTCCAGATATTTTAAGCTACTTTGGGCAATTCCGAGTCGCACTGAATATTGAATTCACTAGGCAATGAATATTTCGATTGTGCTTAACTCTGTCAATTACGATAGACTTTTCAGCGAATTGATTCATAGACAGTTTTTTTCAAGATCGGTGGATATCAACATCAGTGTCTCTCAGGGTTCTATATTGGAACCTGAATGATTAACAATTAATTATCACAAGACAAGAATTTTATTCACTGAATTTTCCTGGATTAGCAAAATCATAGTAATTTTCACTTTGTTTGGGAGTGAAAAGACAACTTTCCCATGTAAACTGCCGGGAGGAAAAATGAACTTTTCAGTCCCATGGGATGAGAAAGTTAACTTTCCCCCCGCCGTTAGCTTTTCCAACACAAAGTCCTACAAAGGGCAAATCATAGAAGTCTATAAACAAGTTTTGGTTAGCCAGAGGCTACCAAGATATCGATACGGTCCCTTGATTTGCTCATTCATAGATTTCGCGATGCAACCATCAATTTTATAATGAACAATAGACATCTATAAATCACAAAATGAAAAGCTACATTCTTTCGAAAAGAAATAGACGTTTCCTCCCTTAGATATCTGTCCATCCCTCCCTGTCTATGGTACAACATAGCTGCGGGAGGAAAAGTTGACATTTCTTCTCTCAAGAAAATAGCTATTCCAACCGAAAAATATTGATGTTAGACAGATATCTTGACTATGAAATGTGATTTGACTATGATATTGCTATCACAACTTTGAATTTATCTTTGCAATATATCTATATTGTAAATGATACAGCTGAAGCGGCCAGACCGGTGAAATAATTATTCTGTTCGAATAGCTTTCGATTATTTTTCTTATTCCGTTGTAACCCCACGTTGAATTGTTCTTTAGAATTAATATAATAATCTAGATCTAATGATATAATTTCATAACTATTCCAAGTAATTAAAAAAGTTTTATTTGATATTCATGATTGGGATGGAGTGTGACGTGCTGAGAAATATTCTAGAATGTAGCGTTTGCATATTTTCACCGCGTGGACATATTAGGACTACCTTAAGCATGTGAATTGTCATTCTTATAATCACAAAAGGTAAGGTGCAAATTTAATTTACAATCACAATATTTTCAAATTCTATATTAATCGTTGTAATTTCACTATTGATGCTATTTGCTCCTGCTGACTGCATCTGACTATTTCATTCCTTACTGTCTTATTATATCGAACAGAAATCCTTGTATAAAGCCTATACGTTTCCTCTACCTAAGAACATACGTATGTTGACCGTGCTTGATCATAACTGTAATTAAATGCATTTTGTATTTAATCATTCTCTTCAAGATGAATATAACATTATTGATCCAAATGTAATTGTGCTTTATTGCCACAACAGCTTTTAGATGGATGCGCATAAAGGGAAACAACGGGTTAGCTGATCAATTTTAATTCGTTGCCACGAGAAAGCTACATTGAGTTCTTTTAAGAACTGATTAATCCAATGGTTACAGCAGCATTGCCTTTGTACACTTGCGGATTGGAGAACGCTATCAGTCCTCATTAGGACTACTTCAATTAATAATTTGAATTAGAAGGCATTATATTCTATTATAAATGGCTGCTGGGATGATTTTCATCATCGTATGAGAATTCCTTTTTAAATATAGTAAAAAGCATTTTGATGAAAAACCTTCAATAGATAACCTGACTAGAAGAACCTGCTACGGTACAAGATCTAGCAACATTGACCTAGATCGACGCCTGACAGAGCAGCTGAAATTGCAGAATGTTGCAAGAAGCAGCTGTTGTCCATTCTAGTCTCACTAACTTCTCTCGGATTTCTGTGGAGATGCATGTAAAAACACTCGTTCAAAACATTTCTTTGAAGGTTGCAAATTGTCTATATTCAAATCGCTTGTTAGAATTTATTCAGATATAGAAGTTTCTACAGGATAGATTGCCACATTCACCCTCAAACATGGATGCAGCCAATGAACAGCATCTGGTAATACTTACATTGTCTGGAGAATTTGCGGCATGCACGGTGTGCCAGGAGAGTCGGTTTCATTTTGAAAATTTCCCATCATATTTCTCGACGTTTTTTGATGTATTTTTGTATGAAAATTTCGGAAATCATGCTTTAGAAATCATATATCTAGCCCTTTTCGAGAAAATTACGATACATTCAAAATGGTGGACATGAAACCGAAACTGTATTCTGGTACTAGATTAAAAAAAGTCTCAATTACTTCGTCAGCAGCCTTCTATGTAGTTTGACAGGCTCTTTTCAGTTATCACTGTTGGAGTATCATGCGGCTTTGCACTTTTCGAGAAATGAGAAAAATTCATAATGGCGGACATAAACCGAAACATCAATCTGGGACTCGATTAATATGCATCAACAACAAGTCTTGGAGATCTGATGCAGACCACTGATTCACATATTTTGGCTTGTACACAAGCGAGCAGGACACTTCCAAGAAATTTTAAGAACCTATTAGGACCTCCAAGACTTGTTGTTGATGCATAATGATTATTAATCGGGTCCCAGATTCCTGTTTCGGTAGACGTCCGCCATTTTGAATTTTTCTCATTTCTTGAAAAGTGCTAGCCGCATGATATTCGAACAGTGATAACTGAAAAGAGCCTGTCAAACTACATGGAAGGCTGCTGACGAAATAATTGAAACTTCTTTTATTCTACTCCCAGAATGCAGTTTTGGTTTCATGTCCACCATTTTGAATTTTCGTTATTTTCTTGAAAAGGACCAATCGTATGAATTTCAAGCAATTAAATTTGAAAAGAGCGTGTCAAGTTACATAGGAACATGGTTGCGAAATAAATGCGAATTTTATAATGCAGTCCCAGAATGCAGTTTCGGTTTTTCTGTCCATCATTTTGAACTTTCGTCAATTTCTCGAAAAGGGCCAATCGCATGATTTTTTGACAATTTTATTTGAAGAGAGCGGGTCAAATTACATACGAAACTGCTGACAAAATGCTTGAGAATTGTTTTAATCTAGCACCAAAACTCAATTTAGGCTTTTCTGGCCGCAAAAATTTTGAATTTTTGTAATTTTTCTCGCAAATGGCTACAAATTTCAGTTGTATGAATTTTAAAGCATGATTTTCGAAATTTTCATACAAAAATACATCAGAAACCATCAAGAAATGTAATGGGAAATTTTCAAAATGAAGCCGCCTCTCCTGACACAACGAGCATGGTTTTAAGCATCATTCAACATAAAAATATATAATTTGAATTTTCTCGAAGGTAGGACGTCAGATTATTTTCTCTCCATGTATTGTGATCATAAATATTTTAAGCAACAAATAATAATAATAATTCAACACAATGATAATAAAGAAAGGAATAACACTCACTATAAAGGAAAATTCCCAAATTATAATCTTTATGGAGCATATACGCTATAACTAGAAACCCATAGTGTAATTTGAGAGTTATTTTCTCATTCACAATAAAATGCAAATTTAATCTCTTTTCTTAATTCGATCAAATTAAATAGTAAACTCCTAGTGACATTTTGCAATCCAGCTTATCCGCTGATCCCGAGGAAATTTGCTTGAGGACTCCTAAATCATCCAACACCATACAAACATCCGGAAAAAAGTTTTTCGTATGTACGTCAACTTTGTTGAATATGACGATCATGATATGGTAAGCTGTGTATGCATAACAACAGTTGCTTCTAGACTTAAACGGATTTTAGAGAGTAAACTGCCGTAACGTTGACGACCTTCGTCGTTCACCGACTTGTGACTGATCCTAGTGACATCGAATTTGAAAGTTAATTACAGTCAAATGTAGCTATAGGCTAAATGCTCAGTTCTGAAATACAATTAAAGAATCTAAGAAGGGATAAGGAGAGATTAGACAGGAATCTAAGAAGGAATAACGAGAGAATTAGAGAGAATCTAAGAAGGAATAAAGAAAACTGCCGTAGGGATTGCATGATCAAATAATTCTATTCATGGAGTAGGGACATGTAGGTAGAGTGTCGACTCAAAAAAGTATCTGTGTACAGTGACAATTTTTATATGAAAAGATTCAGTTTTTTGCGGAGATAACGTTCCCATTGTCCAAAAAATTATTTGAACAGTTTTAAAAAAGTCAAAATTTTGCCAATTTAAATACTACCGAGATGACTCCCCGTTGTAAGTAGTATAAAGCAAGTTGGATATCAAAAGGAATGAATATTTGCTAATAATCATCCCAACTAAGCGGAAATCAAATTGATTATCAAGAGAATTTTATGCTCCGTATTATAATGGAAGTCTTCATGAAAAAGTCGCGATATTGCCCGTGATTTCTTGGCTGAAATTTCAACTTTTTAATTCAATTTTCAGCGGAATGATTTTGTGATTCACTAAATTCATGCTTCATTTCTTGAATCTGAATAGTGATGTGGACCCATTTACATCTTTCAAAGTTAATTGAAATCATTGTCTTTGAATCTGTGATTTTGCCATGCCAGTGGCAGGTTGCCTGTGATATGATCTCGCTTAGGAAGATTCTCTTGATGTTCAGCAGGAAAGCAATAGCACAGGTTATCGAGTTGCTAATTTAACAAACATTACCTCACCAAGGCTGTCAGACATGGACTATCTATAAAATAATATCATTTCCTTCTGCTTTATGCTATCATGATCAGTCAATTCCGTTGTAATTTCTTCAAAACTGCATAATAGCGCGTATCTCACATTTGGAAACAATTCCGACTGTATCCCCTTCGAGTTCATTTAATAAAATCGAAAGTGTATACACATTGGGAATTTAATAAATGCGGAGTTACCACTCTACCTAACATACCTACTCTATGATTCTATTGATAAACATGCTTCAATACTTGAAACGCACCATAATCAGTGAACAGCAAAAGTGATACATGCGCAAAGACTTAAATACATCCGAAAGTTCATTCAAAAGGAGCACGAGCAATAATAACAATAACAAAGAAAATCAACTAAAATAACAACAATTGATCAGTCTGTGTCCGAATATTCATGAGCTTCATATTCATGTTTATCAACAGAATTATTTGATTATGGAATAGAGGAATCTATGCAACAGGGATTAACTGCATTGGTAATTGAGGACTATATTTTCGGCGTCATTAAGCTGGAATGAATCATTATTGCCTTGAAATAACAAAATCTGCTATTTGTCATAATTGATTTTTACCATCTAAACAAATTGCATTAAAAAAAGGCACACGGATGGGCTTGAATCCATCACTTTTTAGTCGGCAGCCCAAGTTGGCAGCCATAAAGACATCGACGCAGTTGAAGTTCGCGCAATGACTTCTTCATGTTAGCTACTGCGCTAACATTCCATTACATAAGGATCGGGGATTTACCGCCATGTTGACTGAAATTACAAAGTTTTTCATATGAGAGAGTTAGTCCGGCAGCCAGAACGAACTTCTGCAGGGAACGAGGCCGAAAATGAGACTTTCACAGAATGATCTACATCTTCTGTCTACTACGAATCGGCACGTCTGCGGAGTTCTATTGAGTTCCTCTTCTTGTCAGACAGGATCAAAGAAAAACACATGTAAATCCAATGGGACGCAGATTGCAGTTTTTGGCTAAAACAAAATTTTGTATGTTTTCTCTCATTAAACAAGAAGTACTACGCCCATAGTCATAATTTTTGGCATGGAATGTCTTCAGGTCATTTCCTTTCAAGTTCATGCATCCTTGTATATGAAGCTAAGCACAGTTAGATTTGGCGAGTCTGCAAGCATAAGCATTTTGAACAACTTTATCCACATTCAACCACGTTCTCACATACATTGCCGATCAGAAGCAAGATAATAGCACATGCACATCACAGGAAATGACCTGAAGACATTCCCTGTCAAAAATTATGAATCTAGACTTAATGATTTTCAGTTGATAGGCCAAAATATAGAAAATTTTATTTTAGCCAAAAACTGCAATCTGCGTCCCATTGAATTTACATGTGTTTTTCTTTGATCTTGTCTGACAAGAAGAGGAACTCACTAGAGCTCGGCAGACGCACAGTTTTATAGTAGGCAAAAGATGTGCATCATTCTGTGAAAGTCTCATTTTCGGCCTCGCTCCCTGCAGAAACTCGAACTGGCTGCCGGACTTAGTGGGGCAATCAATTTATCGAATCACAAAGGTGAAAATCCTGTCTGATACTTGCCGTTACTGCATTTGTATCGATCAGTTTCTTCGACCTTGAAAAGGAAAACGTGATTGCCACAAACAACAATTTGCTTTTTAAAGCACATGTTCCCAATATATCTGTTACTGATAGAATAACTGTATCCCATCTTTGCCGTTTTACAATATCTTCTTGCTTGAGGAGTTGATGCTGAAAGAAAAATTTAGCGGACTTATCGATCACAATTATAAATGTATTCATGGAAGCATGTAGGCTACACGCATGTTGATCAACATAAATTTGACGCTTTAAATGGTACCTTGACCCCATTCTCTGACCAAGCCGATTAAATTTTAGAGCAAGATCGTCTCCCCGGAGGACTTACTCGTCTTTTTGGCGACCTATAAAGCTGTCAAAGCATTTCTCAAGGAATTTCTGAGTAATTATATGTACTACTCTAGCACTACGCGTCGACGATTTAGGCTGTCATTTGAAAGTTGATATATCTTCTTTGTTGCCTGCTGACAACAGACAGCAATGTAATATTACTGTACAAGATATTGAACCGCAATATGCTATGAGGGTGAGGGACGTCAGCAACAATAGCATTTGACAGTGTGATTTGTACCATGTACAAAGTACTATAATTGCGGTTAGTGGAGACAGTATCAGCAACGGCAGCTTGAGTCTACATCAGTCGCAAATGTGAAACGGGTTTGATCTCGCCTTGATTCAGGCCCTATCTAGGTCAGGAATATTAGTTATCTAGTCAAAACGAGATGCTTTAAGATAAAAAAGTTGAAGTTTCTTGAAATCAGAAGAATTTAGGATTGCAACCAACTGATCATCGTTTACTCACCAATGAGTGACATTGAAAAATTGATGCCTTGAAATATTTCATCCATCAGATTTGAGATAATGAATTTTTGAAAAATTACTACAAATAACTTTACCGCTGTTATCACAACACATTGTGTTGGTCAGAAAAATGTCGCTTTATCCGTTCAACTGTGCGTACAGCGGAAAACACAGGTTCTATATGCTTTTTATAAGGATCTGCATTATTGTGTTGAGTCGCAGTTTGGTACTGGAAAACCAATTTTCAGTCTCATGGCTATCATTATGGATACAATAACGAAACACTCGATATGGTCACTACACTTTATGTGTCTAATTCGCAGAAGTATTGAATGTTGCTCAAAACGATCTATCCGATTGAAAGATCAACAACTAGTACAACAACCAAAAATTCTTGCTAAATTTTTTGCTCATTTTGACTATTGTATTCCAGGTATGGTGAAATTAAAAGTTTTGCAGTTTGCAGTCAAGTTCTTTACGCTTATTCCACAATATGTCAAAGATTCTTATTTGATTAATGTAGCTTCATGAGATACACACATTCATAGACTGGAATAACCGGTTGTGGTTCTTACAGAGAGTTACATGATAGTAGCTAGATGCATAAATCATATCAATTACTATCATCTCAGAAGAAAATCTAGGAGTCCATGGATTAATGCAGCCTGAAATTTTACGAAGTATTGGACCGAACAAGGTTGGCTCTTGGGTCTTGGGTGCACTCTTGGGTTTTGGGTAGTCTTGGGGGTACCCAAGAATCTTGGGGTGCGGACCCAAGAGCTTGAGTACCCCCCAAGAGTGAGAACTCAAGAGTAAAGAAATTGACCATGAATGATCATTTGCGGTTTTCTTGGAGAAAAATTCTGCCTAACCAGGGATGCGGAGTCGGAGTCGCAGTCCTGGAGTCCTATCATTTTTGCTGGAGTCGGAGTCCCATCAAATGATAGGACTCCGGACTCCGGCCTACAACCAGACCCGAAATATAATACAAACAAACTATTCTCGTGCATTTAGCTGTCACTGTCATGATATCAACTTTCACCGTCAAACAAAAGTACAGAGACAGCAGTGCATGCAGAGCTTGAAATAGCTGAGGGAATGACCCGTGACAGTGAAAAGGGATTGTCTTTTCACTCGGTGATTTAATAGAGAAGATAAGCCTTCCTAGCCTCGATCACACCTGCGCGCCAAAGGTCACATCAGAGACAAAAATGAAATACTAGTTTGTTTGAGAACATTTCCTCTTACCCTCACGTTAATCGTGTGTGATGGCTCCTCTAAAGCGCATATTAAAATCGAAGGTGTAATCATATTTTTTGGAGAGAATGGGGATTTTCCTGCCTGGTTAGAGACTGGAGAAAAACCGTGTGAAGCACACATCAAGAAGATGGGAGGAGCCGAGTCGTATGCATCCAACTGAAAGCGACATTTGATGAACTTTCATCGAAAAAGATTGATAATTGATACAGCAATGATCCCTAAAAGTAGGTTCAGGTAAGCCTACATTGATCTATGATGTAGGTTACCAGTTAATTTTTCAAAAAAGGCTTTATATATTGGCCACCCGGAGTTGGAGTCGGAGTCTTATCAACCCCTGGAGTCGGAGTCGGAGTCCTATCAAAATGATAGGACTCCGCATCCCTGTGCCTACATGTAAGTATATGACCACGTATGTACATGTA